>VDFB02308646.1:80547-102837 GCA_007258455.2 Sequoia sempervirens | reverse complement strand
CTTGACTTCCTATATTCAAACCCTAAACACCTCCTAATTCACCCTATGCTCGATTATTACATCATAATCATATCCCATTAACCTCTAATAGGTTACCCCATGTTATATTATCTCATCTTGACCCATCCTATTAATCTATACTATTCCATCCTATATTCCATTATGATTATCCCCTTATATTATTATCCCATTACCCTCTCTTATTTCACCCTATGTTCTAATATCCCCTATTGGTCTTGTCCCATTTTCTTCTCCTATTTCACCCTATGGTATGTGATCCCCTCCTAGATCCTCTAACTAATCTCTACTAGTCCATCTTATTTTCCATTATCCCCTCTTTTTATTTTCCCTTTGTCCCTTCTATACTATACCATTTTCCTCCACAATTCATGTTATACACATACCCTTATAAGAAGCCTTTCCTTCCACTCATTATTGATCAACTCTCTTCTCCATTTATACTACACACCTCAAGCTCCTACTTCATATCCTATATTCAAACCATGGACACCTCATAATTCATCTTTTATTTCATTATTCCCTCTTAATCCGATCCCATTATCCCCTCTTGGTCTTGTCCCATTATCGCCTCCTAGCATCATCTCATTATCGTGTTTGTATTCATCCTATACCTATAAACCTCCAAATATTATCCTCTTATGATATCCTCCTTCACCTTTTGACTCATTATCTCCTCTTATCTAACCTTGTGATCTACTTTCCTTCCTAATCTAATTTTATCACCTAATCATAATCATCTTTAGTTCTTATTATCATTTTGCAACCATAGCTCATCACCTTAGCATAGTTCATCTCGTTACCCTATCACTATCTCTTCTTTATCTATCATTCCCCTATGTGTAGTCTACCATATACACCAATAGAGAATAATTTATTCCTCCCATTTTACATTTATATTGATAGAGCATAAATTAGTTCTAAAAACTACTTATTATGGTGAGAACTTTTTTTTGTGTTATAGACCTACTTGCTAATCAAAAGGTTGATGATCATCATCTTCAAATTTAAGGATAGCTATTTTCCTTTGTATTATATAAAATTCATTATCCAAATGATTTGTGATAATCATTGTTATGGCCCTACTTATATTTGGGTTGAGAAGGCCCAATTATGGATACCCTAATTAGGGAATAGCTAGTTATGTCTTGTTTTTAATTTATTCCTTAATCTTTAAGTGTCTCATTAATGATATCTTAAGGATCATAATACTTGATATTGTAGAGCCTAAAATATAATATTATGATCCCTATAATGTCACTTTCCCCAAGGTTGTCCTCTCCTTCTTTGTGAACACCTATATCTATTTACAATAACTTGTCTTCCTTTCACTAATTTTAAGTAATGGTTCTAGAGTTAAGGATTGAAATATTCGACACATTAACATCAGTGATCTATCCTTGAAAGAAAACATGAAGAATCAATTGGATAGAGAAAAACTAGGGAAATTTGAACCTAACTAGTTGGGTCCATACATTATCACTGCAACATTTGGAGATGTTGAAAAGGTGAAAAATAGGGTCCACCAAAATGGATCAACAAGATGATGGACCACTTATTTTTCTAGGGCCTTTTCATTCAAATTGTGCCAAGTAAGATGTCAATAATAATCATAAATGCAACCTAACTGTTATAGCAACTATGAGGGATGTTTTTAGAGCATAAAACGTTGTGTACCTGGCTAGAAAGTTGTTTTTGAGCTATAGAAAACTCATTCGCCTTTAGTGGTGAATGGGTCCTTTTTGGGTTTTGGAAAATTGATTTCAGAATCATGTTCCTTGATTTTTGCATTCTTGAATTCCCTATTATTAGCTTCTAGAAGTTTCTATATAATTATGTAGCGTTCTTTCCATGACCTTGCACTTTGAATGACAACTTTTTACAACTTTTCAACTTTGACAATTTTGCTCCAAATCTTGCTCAACTTTATCTTCAACCTATAAATTTGCAATTACACATTCAAAGGAAGAAAAACTTGTTAATTTGTTAGTGAATGGGGGTTTTCCTAAGTCAAACCCCTTGTAGGTAATTAAACCAAGTGATGAAATGAATAAAATGAAGGTTGAAATATGAAATATGTAAATGATGTCACCTTGGAAGTTGTCTTGTGAAACAAATATACAATTTAACATGTAGTGGAAATGAAGAATGTAGATCTTGGATGTGAAATGATGCTTGTGAATGGATCCTCAATGAAACATTGACTTCTTAGATCAACACACATGAATGCATTAAACCATTGACATGATGATATGACTTTGAATTACTGCAATAAACACTTGAAATCTGCCTTGAAATTCCTTTGAAATGCTCTATAATGCTTGATCACTTGAATGCTTGAATTCTTGAAAGTCTTAGGATGAAATAGTGAATTAAATTCTTATTTATTCTAAATTAGGAGATTAACGCCGAAATTCAAAGAATTAAGACGAACACCATATTTGGGAAAAAAACATTATTAAATTACCACCAAAATTAAATTAAAAAAGGGTGATCTCATTAAGGGAGGGCCCATTCGCCATTAAGCATTAATGGGTCTTGGCTAAGTTTCCAGGACCAAGCTTTAGGGGATTGAAAGGAGGCTAAAAACCCATTCGAGATCAATTGAGAAAGGGGGGTCCTATTAAGGGAGGATCCATTCACCATCAAGGGCAAATGGATCCTAGCACAACTTACCAAGACCAAAATTTTCCCAATGAAATATTTCGTTAATTATATTATGATTGTCGAGATAGATCTACTAGATGTGTCAAAATTAAGGCCTAAATTTGAATTAAAAGGTGGTTAATTACTCCAATTAACCACAATTAATTAAGACCACCTAGATAAGTGTGAAAGTTCTTTATAACACTTTACAACACTTAAACAAGGCACACATTATGTACATTTTATTCAAAAAGGGGCCCATTAGGCTTAATTAAGCTAATACATCCTAGAAAAGTGTGAAAGTGTGTTACAACACTTTACAACACCTTTGCAAAGGATCAATTAAGGAATTTTTTAGTCAATTAAAGGTCCTAGAATAGTGTGAATGTGTACAACACATTACAATACTACTCCAAGAAATCATTAATTCAGCTTTAATGTCAATTATCAAACCAAGTAAGGGAAAATGCTACTTTTATGTTACTACATTTTTCCCCCACTTTAGTGAGAGGATGACCCCATGTCAAAAGCACACTAAATTAAACATTAAAGACACTTAAGTATGCAGCAATAACAAATATATATGATCATACCCTGTCAAAGGCCAAGAAATATAAACAAAAGGATCAAGCACAATCGTTTCAATGCGATGTGAGACAGTGATGTTTGTCCATAACATATGCTACTCACTTTGGAGTAGTGGAACCTCAGTCTGTCCACTAGGTGAGTTGTCCCAAAACATGTATGCTCACTTTGGGGTAGTGGAACCTCAGTCTATCCACTAGGTGAGTTGTCCCAAAGAAGTGATTTAGTGAGAAAGGCATGTCAATATGTTGGCTTCCCATCATATAATGATAAATTCATGCCAGTGTATCAGCTTCCCATCATACTGACCATACAAAATTTATCTTCCTAATAACTTTAATAAGGTACCATAATGTAAGTGCTTTTGAATATATGTACAAAATTTGTTAAAGGGGATTTTACTTTATTCATGTAACATTCTTCCTCTTAGGAAGCATTGTGCCTAATGTCTTGTAGCGCTCAGAAAATTAAGAGTGTTTTCAATCCGTTCAAATCAGTATAAAAGAGAAATTAAGAGTATTTTCAATTTATTCAAATCATTATAAAAGATTTCCAAGTAATCAACATTGTTCATAACACTTCCAAATGAGCTTAATAAAAAAGAATTTAAATTGCATTCCATGTATAATAATAATTTCAATGTAATGTATCAAGATTATACAAAGCATAAGTATTTCAATGACTTTTCTCATATACATCTATTCAACCATACTTGGAAGAATCAACAATTCCAATAGAAACATCTTTTCTATGCTAAGTCATAAAACTTAAATTCCTCAAATCAATGTTACATTAGATACTTTCAAATCGTACTTCTATTTCAAAGTTTCAACAAAGAATGTCAAATACATATACATTTGCAATGGGGCTACACCAGCCAATCCAGAATAATACACAAGTATATCAATAGCAAATAAATCTCGGAACCACCAACCGCCGTGACACCATCGGTCTGCTTGCGAGCTGGGGCCAAGAATGTGATTCAGGCACCTTTTCTGCCCAACCATGAAGTCCATGACTTCCTCGGGTCCCTTCCTAACTCGAAGGAATCCCCGGCCCTGCATAAAGGAGCCTAGCAACCCGAAACAGTAAAACAGGAGGGAACTCTCGATGCGTACCTGATGCCTATATGCATTTCTAACATGAGAAATAAACACATTTCTTGCAACAGGAGGTGGCAGAGACTCAAATACATATATGTTTCTAGGCTTTTAAAACAAACCCATCTATTTCAATGGTACAAGTGCTTGGCCAAGCATAAATAATACAAGTAAATGGTAGTTTAGAAAAGGTAATACTACCGTCTCTGTTGGTCCACCTTCGGCACCTTTTCCCAGAAGTTACCATAGTAAAGTATGAATAAATACCAAAGCAGAAAGTTATGCAATTTCGTACATGTTTCAATCATTCAATTTCTAAAAGAATTTCAAATGTGAATTTCAGAACATCCTTTGAAAGAAAATTGTAAATTCAGTAGTAAGATTTCGTTTACTCTTTTGTAAGTAATCCTTTTCTGATTTGGATAAAGGCTCTGTTTTTAAAGAAGAACATGTATGTCTTAATACTTTTCAGTGCACTATTAAAAAGAAAGATTTAATCAATTTATTTGAATGGAACAGTGATTTATGATTTCAGTATGTACTTCTATTCTTTCCAAGTTCAGGCTGACTGATAGTGTAATTCCCAATTTCAAAATAGGTTTCAGAGTAATAATAATATACTGAAACAGTGCAATTTATTCAGAAATTCAGAGGTTTGAAAGATAATCTTGCATTCAAATTTTATGTTGTATTCCTTTACTCAGGATTGTACTTTTGTATGTAAGTATATGTCAAAGTAATCAAGATGATTTCCAGTTTACATGGTTTCTCAGAGACATTTCTGTTCTTGTTCCAGGTTTAACATTTCTGAGATATTTGTGTTTATTTAATAGAGTTCATACTACTTTCTGGAAATGGTTTTCCTGTTTCAACTTGTATTTTGGTATATATATATATATATATGTATATATATACAGCTAAGTGTATATGTATATATATGTGTGTGTGTGTGTGTGTAAAAATTCATATACAACTGTGTGTATTTTTGAAGAAAGAAATACTGGTTTTTAAATCTGTTCAAAAGTTCACTGGCCGTGCATACAGAATATGACATTTTTCAGGGTTTTCTTATTGGCGTTGAGCATCATAAGGGCGCAGGAAATCCCTTGCCCCTCCCATGGGGAGGGGGCGGGATGTGAGGGGCTCGCGCCTCCTCCATAGGCCGAGCCCTGTGGAAGGCACGAGCCTCCCACAGTGTCACGTCCTTCCCATGGGGAGGACAAGGGATTAAATCCCTTCCTCATTCATATGGATTACAATTTCAAAACTCAAAATAAAGAAGACATTTCGTTCAGTATTTCTACATTCGAATTTATCTCAAAGGCATTTTGAATTTATTCAGATGACAGAGTTTTTATGCAGACCATATATATATATATATATGTATATATGTATGGGATTTCAGATTCCTGTGCATATATATATGTATATATATATGTTTATATATATATATTTCCAATTATACTTGAGAGCAGTTTAATAAATTGCAGATTTTGTAATAGAATGAAACCCTAATTTTGAAGAAAAGAATGTGTATTCTATATTGCAACAATGAAAAGTAACCTATTACCTAGATTCAGAAACAAAATTGGAAAAGATTTCTCAGTTGTTTGTACTCATATCATGGAATGATGCATTTCATTCCTTCAATTTCCTTACTGCAAATTTTAAATTAAATGAAGGCAAAGCATGAAAAGAACCTGGCAAATTTTCTTCCAGTGCAGATGCCCAGCAATACCTTCTTGTCGCCTCTTTTCCAGAGCTCTCGGATATGACTGAATGGAAGTTCTCTTTTCTCTCTTAAAGCTCTATTCCTCTTTTCGAGGATCATGCAAAGTATTTCCAGATGACAGATAAAATTCTCATGCAAATTCTAAGGATTGCCACATGCCAATAGCATTGTTGGTTTTAAGATAAAATTTCCAGAGCCCAATGTTCTCTCGGGCTGTTCATTCCTCATTATTTTGGAAAAATAACCATATACAAAACAGAAATATATCCCCTTTTATGCAAACCTATTATTTCATTTTATGCAAAACATAATATTCCACTTCATTATTTGTTTTGTTTCATTTTTTTAATTATATTTTTTTTAAAACAGATTTTTCCTTTTTGTTGCACAAATATAAATAGGATTAATTAAAATAGAATAAGCCATATTCCTTCCACAATTTCTAAGGTTAATTAAACCATATTTTAATTTTGCTATGCTAATCAATTTCACGCAATCATATTTAAAAACAGACATGACCTAATGCAGCTACATGATTTTAAGTGGTGTGTGCGTAATCGAGAGCTTCTCCTCTTTTACCCTGTCGGGAAGCTAACCTTATTTTCCTCAATCACACTCTTGGCCTTCGATCACCTTGGCCTTCGATCGCCTGCAACTCAAATGCACTCAGGCGTGCAAAAACGAAAGTGTATTGGTAACCAATGTAGAAACATAAATTTAAACAATAATTAAATCAACATTCCTATTTTATATAAAATGCACTCATAATTCTGAGAGAAAACAATTATTTTTCTACATTCCCATACACCAAAGCATTGTAGTATATTATATTGCTCTAACACGTATCATAATTCATATATTAAATCCCATAAAGTCATGGTCAAACATCATCAGAATAAGTCATGGTCAAAATAGCATCAAAGTAAGTCATGGTCAAAATAGCATCAAAGTATGAGACGTGACATCCTTCCCCACTTGGGAAGAGACATCGTCTTGATGTCTAAAAGCAAGTTACATAACAAAATTGAGATATTAGTACTTTGTAAGTCTCTATTAAAGAAAATATAAGTATGCTAATGTCTCAAATGAGGAAAGATTCTATCTATATCCTCAGCATTTTCCCAGGTGGCATTATCCACCGAATACTGGTCCCATTGGACCCTGTATTGCATAATGTCTCTATTACGCAACTTAACATTGCGCTCTTCCAGAATCCTGACGGGTTCCACCTGTATCACCCCTGGGTCCTGGACCTGCAATGCACGCCAATCAAGGATATGAGCAATATCTGGATGGTAAGGCTTAAAATATTGAAACATGAAATACATTATGTATCCGGGATAGAGTTGGTGGCAGAGCAAGCCTGTAAGCAACTGGATTCACCACCTCCAAAACATCAAAAGGGCCAACAAACCTAGGAGCCAACTTAGAGTTCTTGCCGAAAGAGATTGAACTCTTATGCGGCCGAACCCTCAAAAAGACCTTATCTCCTGCAGAGAACTGCCTAAAGCTCCAGTTCTTATCTGCTAGACTTTTCTGTCTATCTGCAGCCTGCTTCAATTTTTCCTTAATGATTTTCATTTGGTCTTCCATTTCTCTGAGCATCTCAGGGCCAATCACCACCCTGTCTTCTACTCTGTCCCAACTAATGGGTGTCTGACACGTCCATAAAGGGCTTCAAAAGGTGCCATGCCCAAAGAAGCATGGTAGGAGTTGTTGTAAGCAAACTCCACCAAAGGCAAATACTCCTCCCACTTATATTGCTATTCCATACAGTACATGCGGAGGAGATCTTCTACTACCTGGTTCACCCTCTCTGTCTGACCATCGGTCTGAGGATGATATGCGGAACTGAAATTTAATTTAGTTCCTAGGGAAGAGTTTAATGTAATCCAAAACCTAGAAGTCATTCGAGTGTCTCGATCTGAGATGATCGTCTTTGGCACTCCATGCAACCGGAAGATTTCCTAAACAAATTTTCTTGCTAAAACCATTGATCCATCCTTGAGATTCCCAGGAATGAAATGAGCAACCTTTGTCAATTTATACAACCAAGATGGTATCATGTCGGTTTTTAGACATCGGTAACCCCTGTATAAAATCCATAGTGATAACCTACCATTTATACTCTGGTACCCTATGAGGATATAAGAGTCCTGCCGGATGTACATGCTCAGCTTTGACTTGCTAGCATTCCAAGCATCGGGCTACATGGGACGTAATATCCCTTTTAAGTCCTGGCCAGAAGTACAGTGGCCTAAGTCCTTCCATCATTTTTGTAATACCGGGATGTCCTGAGTATGGAGCATTGTGGAACTCTTCTAGCACCAACTCTCTCAAGTTTGCAGAACTAGGAATGTACATTCATCCCTGGTATCTCAAAAGTCCATATGATTCTAATATATAACCCTCATATTGATGATCTGAGGGATTCACCCCAAGGGCTTGTTTCACCTTTTCATAATGTTCATCCCCAAAGGAGGATTGTACTACTTGTTTCCTGAAATCTGATTTTATGGTAACCATGGATGCAAGGTGCCTCCTTCTACTCAGGGCATCAGCCACTCTGTTTTCCTTACCTTTAATATATTCAATCCCAAAATCATACTCACTCAGGAATTCCAACCATCACCTTTGTCGGGCATTGAGATTAGGTTGAGTGAAGATGTATCTCAATCCTGCATGGTTTGTCTTAAGTTCGAAAGGATTTCCCAAGAGATAATGTCTCCACATTTGTAAAGCATGGACTATGGCTGCCAATTCTAAGTCATGTGGTGCATAATTTAATTCATGTTGTTTTAACTTCCTTGATTCATAAGCTACCACTTGCCCTTCTTGCATAAGAACTACTCCTACCCCTTCCCCTGATGCATCAATAATAACTATAAAATGGCCATTCGGATCTGGCACAACTAGGATGGGTGCGGTAGTGAGTTTCTTCTTAAGCAGCTGAAAAGCTTCCTCACATTTATCGCTCCATTCAAACTTCTTTTCCTTCTTCTGTAGTGCAGTGATGGGTGTTGCAATTGTTGAGAACCCCTGAACAAACTTCCTATAGTATCCTACAAGTCCCTTGAAACTTCAAACTTCAGAGACATTTTGCGGGGCTGGCCAATCCATAATTGCCTTAATCTTCTCTGGGTCCACTCTTACCCCTTCCGCTGAAATCACATGACCTAAATAATGCACTTCGGATTGGAAGAAGGTACATTTAGACATCTTCCCATACAGCTTATGTTCTCTTAGACACTGCAACACAATCCTCAAATGCTTCTCATGTTCTTCCTATGACTTAGAATAGATCAAGATATCGTCAAGAAAAATTAGGACAAAATTATCCAAACAATCTCGGAAAACACTATTCATTAGGTTCATGAAAGCTGCAGGAGCATTACTTAGCCCAAATGGTAGCACAGTAAACTCATAGTGCCCATACCTTGTTCTGAAGGCAGTTTTGTGAATGTCTTCTTCCTTCAGTCTCAACTGGTGGTATCCTGATCTTAAATCAATTTTTGAGAATACCTTGGCATCTTTCAGCTGATCAAACAAATCATCGATGCGGGGGAGCATGTATTTATTCTTGATAGTGACCTTTTTAAGCATTCTATAGTCAATGCACAACCTCAAGGTACCATCCTTCTTTTTCACGAAGATGACTGGTGCTCCCCAAGGTGACACGCTTGGCCTAATAAGACCTTGCTTCAGTAATTCTTCTAGTTGGGCCTTAAGCTCAAATAATTCTGTTGTATTCATCCTGTAAGGAGCCTTAGACTGAGGTTCTGCTCCTGGAATCAGATCAATAGAAAAATCAAACACACGCCTAGGCGGAAGCTCAGTCAGCTCAGTAGGAAAAACATCCTCAAATTCTTTTAGAATGGGATGATCATTAATTGAGGATTCTTTCTCATCAAGGTCCTTGACCTTTATTGCAAAGATAGTGCATCCCTTCCGACTCGCCTTTTTCAACTGCATGGCGGAGACTTGCCTAAGCTCTAAAGGCTTTTTAATACCACAAAGCTCCACTTGGTTTCCTCGGTCATCAAGGCACCTAATTGACTTCTCTTCACAATCCACAAGAGCCTTATGTTCAGAGAGCCAATTTATCCCTAATATCACATCGTAAGACCCCAATGGTGCAACATACAAGTTCACCTGCGTCTGAAGGTTAGGGAGTTCAAGTTTGCTGAAATACATGCATTGCTCTACCTTCTTCTCTACCCGGTTTCCATACTGAACTTTCCAAGAATTTGCCATAAAACTTGGTCTAACTGATAATTTAGTCAAAACATGAGGATCTATAAAACTATCAGTAGCACTTGTATCAATCAGAACAGAAACAGGGCATCCAAATAATTTACCCGATAACTGGATGGGAGTTGCTTGATAATCTGCCTGGCGATTGTCAACCGCTGCATGAATATGATGTTGATTTCTGTTATTTTGCTTGTTATTTCTCTGAGGGCACACACTGGCGTAATGCTCACCATCACAGGTATAACAACCTCCACGAGGTGCTTTGGGCTTGTCAGAAAAATCTCTCTTGTTATTATCATTCCTTTTATTGTAGTTGCCCATCTTGTTGTTATTGTTCCTGTTTCCTTCGTTGTGGTCCTGAGGACTACCATCCCTCTTCAAATTTCTGATTTGCCTATTTTCATTCCCTTGACTATCCTGTTTTCTCTGACCACCCTGATTGCTATTACCTTGACGATTCCCTTGGAATTTCTTATTGCCATACTTGGCTTCCCTGCTCTTCTTATAGTTAGCAGCTTGTTGCAACTTGTGTTCTTGTTTGATTGCTAAATCAAAAACTTCATCCATGGTGGCTGGATTATGCAGATCTATTTCATTTCCAATTTGAGGTCTAAGCCCCAAAATAAATTTTTGAACTCGAAATCTCTCATCATGCTGGTATTGGGGTGCGTACTTAAGCAAGTGAGAGAATTTCTCCCAATATTGAGTCACTGTCATGCCACCCTGTATAAGTACCTAGAATTCTGTCATTTTCTTATCAAAATGAGATTGTGGTAACTACCTCTTCTTAAATAGTTGTAGGAACTTATCCCAAGTTACCTTCCCATGCATAAACTGCTTATCTGCCCTTTCATTTTCCCACCAAGTAGCAGCCTCACCGGTGAGTTGATATGAACCCCATTCAGCCTTTGTTTCATTTGATAAATTTCGTAGGGCGAAATACCTCTCCATTTCTATAGCCCAAGCTTCTGCCCCATCTCCAAAGGTTTTCCCATCAAACTTCGAAGGAGCGACCTTCTTTAGGTCTTTTTCCCAACTCCTTAGCCACCCTATTTAGATTTTCCTCTTTTCTAGGTGGTTCATCATTTGTTTCTCCATCAGTTTCATTTGTGTTTAATCCTTGATGGCCATCTCGCCTCCCTTGTTCTAATTCTTCAATTCTAGCCCCCTGACTTTGCAGCAAGGCCAAAATTTGATCTAGTTTATCATTGGGACCTCCACGAGATCCACCAATTCGCTGGTACACTCTATTTTCCATTTTAGGTCACCTTGGTTAAGACACAACATCATACGTAGTTAGGCATAGGTCCTAGAGTTGAACCATGCTGCTCTGATACCAAGATGTAGCGCTCGGAAAATTAAGAGTGTTTTCAATCCGTTCAAATCAGTATAAAAGAGAAATTAAGAGTATTTTCAATTTATTCAAATCATTATAAAAGATTTCCAAGTAATCAACATTGTTCATAACACTTCCAAATGAGCTTAAGAAAAAAGAATTTAAATTGCATTCCATGTATAATAATAATTTCAATGTAATGTATCAAGATTATACAAAGCATAAGTATTTCAATGACTTTTCTCATATACATCTATTCAACCATACTTGGAAGAATCAACAATTTCAATAGAAACATCTTTTCTATGCTAAGTCATAAAACTTAAATTCCTCAAATCAATGTTACATTAGATACTTTCAAATCGTACTTCTATTTCAAAGTTTCAACAAAGAATGTCAAATACATATACATTTGCAATGGGGCTACACCAGCCAATCCATAATAATACACAAGTACATCAATAGCAAATAAATCTCAGAACCACCAACCGCCGTGACACCATCGGTCTGCTTGCAAGCTGGGGCCAAGAATGTGATTCAGGCACCTTTTCCGCCCAACCACGAAGTCCATGAATTCCCCGGGTCCCTTCCTAACTCGAAGGAATCCCCGGCCCTGCATAAAGGAGCCTAACAACCCGAAACAGTAAAACAGGAGGGAACTCTCGATGCGTGCCTGATGCCTATATGCATTTCTAACATGAGAAATAAACACATTTCTTGCAACAGGAGGTGGCAGAGACTCAAATACATATATGTTTCTAGGCTTTTAAAACAAACCCATCTATTTCAATGGTACAAGTGCTTGGCCAAGCATAAATAATACAAGTAAATGGTAGTTTAGAAAAGGTAATACTACCATCTCTGTTGGTCCACCTTCAGCACCCTGTCCCGGAAGTTACCATAGTAAAGTATGAATAAATACCAAAGCAGAAAGTTATGCAATTTCGTACATGTTTCAATCATTCAATTTCTAAAAGAATTTCAAATGTGAATTTCATAACATCCTTTGAAAGAAAATTGTAAATTCAGTAGTAAGATTTTGTTTACTCTTTTGTAAGTAATCCTTTTCTAATTTGGATAAAGGCTTTGTTTTTAAAGAAGAACATGTATGTCTTAATACTTTTCAGTGCACTATTAAAAAGAAAGATTTAATCAATTTGTTTGAATGGAACAGTGATTTATGATTTCAGTATGTACTTCTATTCTTTCCAAGTTCAGGCTGACTGATAGTGTAATTCCCAATTTCAAAATAGGTTTCAGAGTAATAATAATATACTGAAACAGTGCAATTTATTTAGAAATTCAGAGGTTTGAAAGATAATCTTGCATTCAAATTTTATGTTGTATTCCTTTACTCAGGATTGTACTTCTATATGTAAGTATATGTCAAAGTAATCAAGATGATTTCTAGTTTACATGGTTTCTCAGAGACATTTCTGTTCTTGTTCCGGGTTTAACATTTTTGAGATATTTGTGTATATTTAACAGAGTTCATACTACTTTCTGGAAATGGTTTTCCTGTTTCAACTTGTATTTTGGTATCTATATATATATATATGTATATATATATATGTATATATATACAGCTAAGTGTATATGTATATATATATGTGTGTGTGTGTGTGTGTGTAAAAATTCATATACAGCTGTGTGTAGTTTTGAAGAAAGAAATACTGGTTTTTGAATTTGTTCAAAATTTCACTGGCCGTGCATACAGAATATGACATTTTTTCAGGGTTTTCTTATTGGCGTTGAGCATCATAAGGGCGCAGGAAATCCCTTGCCCCTCCCATGGGGAGGGGGCGGGCTGTGAGGGGCTCGCGCCTCCTCCATAGGCCGTGCCCTGTGGAAGGCACGAACCTCCCACAGTGTCACGTCCTTCCCATGGGGAGGACAAGGGATTAAATCCCTTCCTCATTCCTATGGATTACAATTTCAAAACTCAAAATAAAGAAGACATTTCGTTCAATATTTCTACATTCGAATTTATCTCAAAGGCATTTTGAATTTATTCAGATGACAGAGTTTTTATGCAGACCATATATATATATATATATGTATATATGTACGGGAATTCAAATTCCTGTGCATATATATATGTATATATATATGTTTATATATATATATTTCCAATTATACTTGAGAGCAGTTTAATAAATTGCAGATTTTGTAATAGAATGAAACCCTAATTCTAAAGAAAAGAATGTGTATTCTATATTGCAACAATGAAAAGTAAACTATTACCCAGATTCAGAAACAAAATTGGAAAAGATTTCTCAGTTGTTTGTACTCATATCATGGAATGATGCATTTCATTCCTTCAATTTCCTTACTGCAAATTTTAAATTAAATGAAGGCAAAGCATGAAAAGAACCTGGCAAATTTTCTTCCAGTGCAGATGCCCAGCAATACCTTCTTGTCGCCTCTTTTCCAGAGCTCTCGGATATGATTGAATGGAAGTTCTCTTTTCTCTCTTAAAGCTCTATTCCTCTTTTCGAGGATCATGCAAAGTATTTCCAGATGACAGATAAAATTCTCATGCAAATTCTAAGGATTGCCACATGCCAACAGCATTGTTGGTTTTAAGATAAAATTTCCAGAGCCCAATGTTCTCTCGGGCTGTTCATTCCTCATTATTTTGGAAAAATAACCATATACAAAACAGAAATATATCCCCTTTTATGCAAACCTATTATTTCATTTTATGCAAAACATAATATTCCACTTCATTATTTGTTTTGTTTCATTTTTTTAATTATATATTTTTTAAAACAGATTTTTCCTTTTTGTTGCACAAATATAAATGGGATTAATTAAAATAGAATAAGCCATATTCCTTCCACAATTTCTAAGGTTAATTAAACCATATTTTAATTTTTCTATGCTAATCAATTTCACGCAATCATATTTAAAAACAGACATGACCTAATGCAGTTACATGATTTTAAGTGGTGTGTGCGTAATCGAGAGATTCTCCTCTTTTACCCTATCGGGAAGCTAACCTTCTTTTCCTCAATCACACTCTTGGCCTTCGATCACCTTGGCCTTCGATCACCTACAACTCAAATGCACTCAGGCGTGCAAAAATGAAATTGTATTAGTAACCAATGTAGAAACATAAATTTAAACAATAATTAAATCAACATTCCTATTTTATATAAAATGTACTCATAATTCTGAGAGAAAACAATTATTTTTCTACATTCCCATACACCAAAGCATTGTAGTATATTATATTGCTCTAACACGTATCATAATTCATATATTAAATCCCATAAAGTCATGGTCAAACATCATCAGAATAAGTCATGGTCAAAATAGCATCAAAGTAAGTCATGGTCAAAATAGCATCAAAGTATGAGACATGGCATGTCTCCAAGAGAGGACAAGTCAAAAGCGGTAGATCGTCACCCATGGGATGCCTCATTCACATCATTCCATGACAGTAAATCATTCACTCTTGGACAACATCAAACCTAATGAAACCACCAAGAAGAGGACACATGACAAGAAAAAAGAAAAATCACACCATGAAATTTTGTCAAAAGATGTCATCTATGTATGCCCCCACTTTAAAATAGTTGGTACACCATCACTATGAGAAATTTCTTTAAAGTAGCCAATATTTTTTATCCTTAGACATGAGATCATTCCTCGGGAAACCCTATGCCAAGTCATATGTTTCTGAAGAAAGTTGTGTAATGAAATAGGAAGGGTTGCCCCCACAAACACATAAGGGATCTATAGATTTGTGGTCAGTATGCGTGTGCTAAAATTTTTTCATAGAGCATGGAACTCTCATCATTCCCCATATACTCATAGAATTGGAAGAATGACACAAAGAGAGCAAAAACAAAGAAAAATCCTTTCGGGTCAAAATTGGAAGAAATGTGAATGTCTCGATGCTTTGTGTCATCCCCAAAATGAAAACACAAGACAAATGAAAAATAAAAAGGAAAAGGTTTTGGATCAACATGGAAGTGACATAAATGTCTCGATTCCTTGTGTCATCCCTAAAAGGAAAGCACAAGACAAATGAAAAAGATAAAGGAAAATCTTTTGGGTCAACATGGAAGAGACATAAATGTCTCGATGCTTTGCATCATCCCTAAAAGGAAAACAAAAGACAAATAAAAAATGATCATGACATATAGAAGAATGGAGATACATATAGAAGAATGCACAAAAGAGAGAGGTACATCAAACAAAACATCATAGGGGGATCACATTATGCACATGTAATCATAAAGAAAAATGAAAAAGAAAAAGACTAGTAAGGCACAGGTGAGTCAACCTAAAGCGGGTCACCTACCTCCTAATCGCGTTCGGTATAAAAAAAAGGCAGGAAACTAGCCAAAGGGATAACAACAAATACTTTACTAGGAAAAGGCTATCAAATTCTTTCCCCCAATTTGTGCAAGACAAGAATGATCCAAGATAAGTGAGGAAAATACAATCCTTGCATTAGAGAAAATGATTTGCAATAAGTTAAAACATGTAATAGCGAGAATGTTTTAATATTCTACAAATATTACATGACAAGGAGTAGAAGGGTATGTTATTTAATCACTAGATGGTAATCATTGCCATCGAAGTGAAAATTTCTCAATACCAATTTGAATGCATGACATTCATCAGTACTATGTCCAAGAGTTATGTGGTATTGACAGTGTGGAACATTTGCATCTTTAGGATATAGTATTAGCTTGTATTTCATTGGTGGTAATGTTATAAGTTCTTTGTTTAGAATTGGTTGTAGTTTCCTTTCACTTTTAGGTGTTGAACAAGGGAACTATTGTTTATTTAGTTTGTAAGGCCTCTTGCACTTGCTAGATTCACCAAATTCTCTAGATGGGATTAGGGTAGGAGGTACCAAGATGATTTTGTCTTCGTTATCCTTACCCTTAGGAGGTATGGGTTGCTCTTTAGGAAGGAGGACACCTATATCAGGAGGAGGATCTATGACTATTGTACCATTGCTACGAAGCCTTAGGTATTCTTTAGGAGAACTTGTGTTGAGAGGGGGATCTTGATATCCTAACCCTTTGGTTTCTTCAATTGGTATTTTCTCTAGGACTTTATGGATTTTATTTTCACTTATTATATCACATCCTTGTTTGCATAAGATCGTAAATCCTTTGCCATATGTCTCTTCAAGGTCGATTGATGTGTTGGTCACTTTGTTGACATAGGATGGTTGAATGTTTTCTTGTTTAGAGGTGCTAGGTTCACCTCTGGTAGGGAACTTAGGGTAAACTTGTGACTCAATTTTAGGATGTAAAAGTCCAAACATCTTGAGTTGTGTGGGTTGTTTCATTGAAGGATAAAAGAATGCATTAGATTCAAGGTTGTTAAGGAGATTATTTATGAATTCATTCATGTTTCCATCATCTTCTCCAATGATTTCAACATCATGAGGACATGCATTAGGAGTTGTGTGAGCATGAGTGAGTTCAATTTCATTAGGTTCATTACCAAAAACACAATTTGAAACATCAACCAAAGAGAATAAGGACTTCCACACATTGCCTAAGCAATTCTCTATTTTCATAATTCTAGACCTAAACATGGCAATTTACTTATTACACAATGCAATAAGCAAAAAATGAAATTTTTGATGCAATTTTGAATTTTTAACTATGGACCAAAATGAAGCAATTTAAGCTAAATGAAATGAAATTGATGAAACAACAAATCAAGAAATTATAATAGGAAGATAATAGCACCAAACAGAAGCTAAAAAACTGAGATTTTAATGTCCTAAAAAATGCAAATCTATAGCTAACAAGGACTCATTCACCAATAAGGGAAAATGGGTCTTGGTTAGGTTTGTCTAAGATTTTTCTATGGAATTTAGAGTGAATTTCAATTCCTTTTTAGATGCAAGAAGGTACAAATTAGTCCTGATCAAGGAATTATTCGCCAGTAAAGGTGAATGGGTCCTAGGTAGGTATTTTTCAACTATTTTTTAATGATTTGCAAGTTCTCAGACATATCTTTTAGTTCTAGGTCTAAAACAATGAAACACAACTTTAGATTTTCCAAAAATTCAATGCAAAGATGAAATGCAAGACTTAGGTTGAAATGCAATTTTGTTTTGATTTTCAAATGAAATTTTATGAGGTAAAAATGAGATGCAAAATGACTAAATTGTTTTTGTAATTTTCAGATCTAGAAAGATGCAAAAAATGGAAATCTAAACCCTATATGATATGCAAGATTTTAATGCAAAACCAGTAACCCTAAATGAAATCTTAATTCAATGCAATATCTAACTGAAGATGTAATAAGAGACTCAAAAAATTAGATAATTGCAATGTTGAATGAGTCAGGTTCACCAAAAATGAAAAAGTGAAAAATAGGGTCCACCAAAATGGATCAACAAGATGATGGACCACTTATTTTTCTAGGGCCTTTTCATTCAAATTATGTCAAGTAAGATAGCAATAACAATAAAAAAATTGAACCTAACTATTATAACAACTATGATGGATTCTTTTAGAGCATAAAAAGTTGTGTACTTGGCCAAAAAGTTTTTTTGAGCTATGGAGGACTCATTCGCCTTCAATGTCAAATGGGTCCTTTTAGGGTTTCAAAAAACTAATTTCAGGATGTTTGTGCTCTTGAATTCCCTATTATCAGCTTTTGGAAGTCTATATATAATTCTATAGAGCTCTTTCGGTGATCTTGCACTTTGAATGACAACTCTTTGAAACTTTGCAACTTTGACAATTTAGCTCCAAATCTTGCTCAACTTGATCTTCAACCTATAAATTTGCAATCACACACTCAAGGGAATAAAAACTTGTTGATTTTTTAGTGAATGGGGGTTTGCCTCAATCAAACCCCTTGTAGGTAATTAAACCAAGTGATGACATGAATAAAATGAAGCATGAAATATGAAATATGTAAATGATGTCACCTTGGAAGTTGTCTTGTGAAACAAACCTACAATCTAACATGTAGTGGCCATGAAGAATGTAGATCTTGGATGTTAAATTATTCTTGTAAATGGATCCTCAATGCAACATTAACTTCTTAGCTCAACACACATGAATGCATTAAAAATTTGACATGATGATATGACTTTGAATTGCTGCAATAAATACTTGAAATCTACCTTGAAATGCCTTTCAAATTCTCTATAATGTTTGATCAATTGAATGCTTGAATGCTTGAAATTATTAGGATGAAATAGTGTGAATTAACCCCTTATTTATACTAAATTAGGATATTAACCCCAAATTTAAAGAATTAAGGCCGACACCAGATCAGGGAAGAAACATTATTAAATTCCCACTAGAATGAAATTTAAAAAGGGTGGTCTCATTAAGGGAGGACCCATTCGCCATTAAGGGTGAATGGGTCCTAGCTAAGTTTCCAAGACCAAGCTTTGGGGGACTGAAAGAAGGCTAAAAACCCATTTGAGATCAATTGAGAAAGGGGGGTCCTGTTAAGGGAGGACCCATTCACCATCAAGGGAGAATGGGTCCTAGCTCAACTTACTAGGACCAAACTTTTCCCAATGAAATATTTTGTTAATTAAATTATGATTGTCGAGATAGATCTTTGAGAGGTGTCAAAATTAAGGCCTAAATTTGAATTAAAAGGGGGTTAATTACTCCAATTAACCACAATTAATTGCGACCACCTAGATAAGTGTGAAAATTCTTTATGACACTTTACAAAACTTAAACAAGGTATACATTATGTACATTTTATTCAGAAAGGGGCCCATTAGGCTTAATTAAGCTAATACATCCTAGAAAAGTGTGATAGTGTGTTACAACACTTTACAACACCTTTGCAAAGGATCAATTAAGGCACGTTTTAGTCAAATAAAGATCATATAATAGTATGAATGTGTACAACACATTGCAAAACTACTTCAAGACATCATTAATTCAACTTTAATGTCAATTATCAAACCAAGGGAAAAATCTACTTTTTTCGTTACTACATTTTGCCCCCACTTTAGTGAGAGGATGACCCCGTGTCAAAATCACACTAAAGTAGACATTCAAGACACTTAAGTATGCAACAATAACAAAGATACATGATCATACCCTGCCAAAGGCCAAGAAATATAAACAAAAGGATCAAGCACAACCGTTTCAATGCAATGTGAGACAGTGATGTTTGTCCATAACACATGCTACTCACTCTAGGGTAGTGGAACCTCAGTCTATCCACTAGGTGAGTTGTCCCAAAATATATATGCTCACTCTAGGATAGTGGAACCTTAGTTTTTCCACTAGATGAGTTGTCCCAAAGAAGTGGCTTAGTGAGAAAGGCATGCCAATGTGTCAGCTTCCCACCATATAAATAGAAATTTTTGCCAATGTATCAACTTCCCATCATACTAACCATACAAAATTTATCTTCCTGATAACTTTAATAAGGCACCACAATGTAACTACTTTTGAATGTATGTAAAAATTTTGTTAAATGGGATTTTTCTTTGTTCATAGAATAGTCTTCCTCTTAGGGAGCATTGTGCCTAATGTCTCCAAGAGAGGAAAGGTCAAAAGTGTCAGATCGTCGCCCATAGGATGCCTCATTCACATCATGCCATGACAATAGATTGTTCACTCTTGGATGACATCAAACCCAATGACACCACCAAGAAGAGGACACATCACAAGAAAAAATAAAAATCACACCAAGAAAATTTTCCAAAAGATGTCATCTATGTATGCCCCCACATTAAAGCAGTTGCTACACCATCACTGTGAGCAATTGCTTTAAAGTAGCTATTTTTTTTATCCTAATACATGAGATATTTCCTTGGAAAAACCTATGCCAAGTCATATGTTTCTGAACCAAGATGCGTCATGAAATAGGAAGGAAGGGTTTCCCCCACAAACACATAAGGGATCTATGGATTTGGGGTCAGTATGTCTATGCTACAATATTGTCATAGAGCATGGAACTATCATCATTCCCCAAATACTCATAGAACTGGAAGAATGACAAAAAGAGAGTGAAAACAAAGAAAAATCCTTTCAGGTCAACATGGAAGAAACGTGAATGTCTCGACGCCTTGTGTCATCCCCAAAAGGAAAACACAAGACAAATGAAAAAGAAAAAGGAAAAGGTTTTGGGTCAACTTGGAAGAGACATAAATTTCTTGATGCTTTGCATTATCTCTAAAAGGAAAACATAAGACAAATGAAAAAGATAAGGAAAAGCTTTTGGGTTAACATGGAAGAGACTTTAATGTCTTTATGCCTTGCATTATCCCCAAAAGGAAAACATAAGACAAATGAAAAATGATTATGACATATAGAATAATGAAGATACATATAGAAGAATGCACAAAGAGAGAGGATACATCAATGAAACATCATGGGGGATCACATTACACACATGCAATCATAAAGAAAAATGAAAAAGCAAAAGACTAGTAAGGTACAGGCTAGTCAACCTAAAGTAGGTCGTCCACTTCCCAATCTCGGTCAGTATAAATGGAAGGAAGGTAGCTAGCCGAAGGGACAACGAAAAATACATTACTAGGACAAGGCTATCAAATTCTTGCCCCCACTTTGTGCAAAGAATGAGCCAAGATAAGTCAGGAAAATAAGCTCCTTGCATTAGAGAAAATGATTTGCAATAAATGTAAAACATGTAATAGTGAGAATGTTTTAAGATTCTACAACTATTACATGGAAAATAGCAGAAGGGTATGTTATTTAATCACTGGATGGCAATCATTTCCATCAAAGTGAAAATTTCTCAATACCAATTTGAATGTGTGACATTCATCAGTACTATGTCCAAGAGTTATGTGGTATCGACAATGTGGAATATTTGCAGCTTTAGGATATAGTATTAGCTTGTCTTTCATTGGTAGTAATGTTATAAGTTCTTTGTTTACACTAGTATAGAAACAACAATAAACTACTAAAAAAACTACTAAAAGCTACTTATAAATGACTACAGTTGGTCACATGACAACTAGTAGTTTATTGCCAGTCATATATAACGTGACCGGATTGATGAGTAAGCCATTTTTAGTCATTTATTGGTTGTTTTCATTGATCAATTTGGTAGTATATTTAGTCATCAATTTAGTCATTGATTTTTGTGATCTAGTCACTTATTTAGTCACTTTTTTTCCACTGATATATTTAGTCATTGATTGTTGTAATCTGGCCAGTTATTTAGTCATTTTTTATTCACTAATATATTTAACTGGTCCTTTATTTATTGATTTAGTCATTGATTGTTGTAATGTGCTCACTTATTTAGTCATTTTTTATTCACTGATATATTTAGTCATTGATTGTTGTTAACTGATCACTTAGTTATTTTTACTTGTTGATTTTTGTGCATTGGTAGTGTATTTAGTCATTAATTTTAATCACCATTTTGATCAATTTGGTAGTATATTTAATCATTTTTATTCATTGATTTCACTAGTAATATATCTAGTCATATTTATTCACTATTAACACTAATTTTTGTCAATTGGTAGTATGTTTAGTCAAATGTCATTTAATAGTATATTAGTCATTTTAATTGATTGATATTTAAGGATTTAAGCATAAAACACAGAAATACACATCAATCATCAATTGCACCTAAAATATAATACAACCATTGAGAAGGAAAAATCA
>VDFB02308646.1:0-80447 GCA_007258455.2 Sequoia sempervirens | reverse complement strand
TAATCGTCTTTCAAGATCCCATAGATGGAACTCTATTATTCCATTTATCGCTATAGTGAATGAATGGTCATTATTATTTATGAGGTGCAATAATTGCTGTAAGCATTATTATTGGATAGTCATATATAATATATTATATACACACACACACACATATATATATATACATACTTCATCAATTACCAAAATACATTTATCAATATATGAACTATATACATAAACATATTATATTTGATATAATTATATTTATCATATAATACTAATTATATATGTCCAACACCCTTCATTACTAAATTCTCATTTATTACCCAAACATCATAATATCTATATTTGAATATACATACTTGTTATTTATATCTAACCCTCACACTATATTTACATATATTCATAAATCATGACACACTTAAATAATATAAGTCTCAACCAAAATCTTATCTGATATCTACTATTTTACTTACATATGATAGTACTCACTCCTCATTTAAAATTTATAAAACACTTACCCTTGCATATCATATATATATATATATATGCTCACATTATATTTACTCACACATTCTACATAAATTAGTAGGTACCTGAATTGCCGATTCCTTGATGCAGAATATATTTCAATAATCTTTCTTTGCTTCTCCCACTGCTCATCGATTTCCTGTCCTCCTTGGTGAACAGATTGTTGAGAATATTTTTATTAGATGATTCCTTTGTCAGGAATATATTCTTCTTCCGTTATTCCATCTTGCCTCTCCTCTTCCCTACATTATTCTTTCTTTACTCCCCCACCTTATTTGTATCATAATATATATTTTTTTTATGACAAGGGCGTCTTTGGTAAAATCCGATTAAGCTTGACTGCCTTTAAATGTTTTTCCTGTCATCTTTCTTAACTCCCGAGATTACATGCAACAGTCTGTAGCTCATGGTGGCGATTGTTGATGTATTGTGGCGCTTCGAAAAATTAAGAGTGTTTTCAATCCGTTTAAATCAGTATTAAAGAGTATTTTCAATTTATTCAAATCATTATAAAAGGTTTCCAAGTAGTCAACATTGTTCATAACACTTCCAAATGAGCTTAATAAAAGAGAATTTAAATTGCATTTCATGTATAATAATAATATCAATGTAATGTATCAAGATTATACAAACATAAGTATTTCAATGACTTTCTCATATACATATATTCAACCTCACTTGGAAGAATCAACAATTCTAATAGAAACATCTTTTCTATGCTAAGTTATAAAACTTTAACTTCTCAAATCAATGTTACATTAGATACTTTCAAATCATACTTCTATTTCAAAGTTTCAACAAAGAATGTCAAATACATATACATTTACAATGGGCTTCACAAGCCAATCCTGAATAATACACAAGTACATCAATAGCAAATAAAACTTGGAACCCTACCAACGTAGGTAACACCATCGGTCCTATAGCGGCTGGGGCCAAAGAGCATGAGCCTTTTTAAACAACCGCAGTTGCGACTTCCGGTCCTTCTAACTCGAGAAGAATCGACCGCGCCAAAGACCTAGCAGCAGAAGCTTGATGATAAAGCGAGGGAGGGAACTCTCGATGCGTGCATGATGCCTATATGCATTTCTAACATGAGAAATAAACACATTTCTTGCAACAGGAGGTGGCAGAGACTCAAATACATATATGTTTCTAGGCTTTTAAAAACAAACCCATCTATTTCAATGGTACAAGTGCTTGGCCAAGCCAAAATAATACAAGTAAATGGTAGTTTAGAAAAGGTAATACTACTGTCTCTGTTGGTCCACCTTCGGCACCCTGTCCCAGAAGTTACCACAAGTAAAGTATGAATAAATACCAAAGCAGAAAGTTGTGCATTTTCTGACATGTTTCATACATTCAATTAATTCTAAAAAGAATTTCAAATGTGAATTTCAGAACATCCTTTGAAAGCAAGATTGTAAATTTAGTAGTAAGATTTCGTTTACTCTTTTGAAAGTACTCCTTTTCTGGTTTGGATAAAAGCTCTGTTTTTAAAGAAGAACATGTATGTCATAATACTTTTCAGTGCACAATTAGAAAGAAAGATTTAATTAATTTGTTTGAATGAAACAGTGTTTTCTGATTTCAGTATGTACTTCTATTCTTTCCAAGTTCAGGCTGACTGATAGTGTAATTCCCAATTTTAATACAGGTTTCAGAGTATTAATAATATACTGAAATAGTGCAATTTATTCAGAAATGGGGGTTTGAAAGATAATCTTGCATTCAAATTTTATGTTGTTATTCCTTTACTCAGGATTGTACTTCTGTAAGTAAGTATATGTTAAAGTAATCAAGATGCTTTCTAGTTTACATGGTTTCTCAAAGACTTTTCTGTTCTTGTTTGAGGTTTAACATTTCTGAGATATTTGTGTATAATTAACAGAGCTCATATTACTTTCTGGAAATGGTTTTCCTGTTTCAACTGTTACACACAGCACATATATGCATGGATATCTATATATATATATGTGTGTGTATATATACAGCTAAATGTATATGTATACATATATATATATGTGTGTGTGTGTGTGTGTGTGTGTGTGTGTGTGTGTAAAAATTCATATACGGCTGCGTGTAGTTTTGAAGAAAGAAATTCTGGTTTAAAAACTGTTCAAAAGTTCACTGGCCGTGCACACAGAACATGACATTTTTCAGGGTTTTCTTACTGGCGTTGAGCATCATAAGGGCGCAGGAAAGCCCTTGCCCCTCCCATGGGGAGGGGGCGGGCTGTGAGGGGCTCGCGCCTCCTCCACAGGCCACGGCCTGTGGAAGGCGCGAGCCTCCCACAGTGTCGCGTCCTTCCCATGGGGAGGACAAGGGATTGAATCCCTTCCTCATTCCTATGGATAACAATTTCAAAACTCAAAATAAAGAAGACATTTCGTTCAGTATTTCTGCATTCGAATTTATCTCAAAGGCATTTTGAATTTATTCAGATGACAGAGTTTTTATGCAGACCATATATGCATATATATATATATATGTATATATGCACGGGAATTCAAATTCCTGTGCATATATATATATATATATATATGTTTATATATATATTTCCAATTATACTTGAGAGCAGTTTAATAAATTGCAGATTTTGCAACAGAATGAAACCCTAATTCTGAAGAAAAGAATGTGTATCCTATATTGCAACAAAGAGAAGTAAGCTATTACCCAGATTCAAAAACGAAATTGGAAAGATTTCTCAGTTGTTTGTACTCATATCATGGAATGATGCATTTCATTCCTTCAATTTCCTTACTGCAATTTTTTAAATTAAATGAAGGCAAAGCATGAAAAGAACTTGGCAAATTTTCTTCCAGTGCAGATGCCCAGCAATACCTTCTTGTCGCCTCTTTTCCAGAGCTCTCGGATATATGACTGAATGGAAGTTATCTTTTCTCTCTTAAAGCTCTATTGCTCTTTTCGAGGATCATGCAAAGTATTTCCAGATGACAGATAAAATTCTCATGCAAATTCTAAGGATTGCCACATGCCAACAGCATTGTTGGTTTTAAGATAAAATTTCCAGAGCCCAATGTTCTCTCGGGCTGTTCATTCCTCATTATTTTGGAAAAATAACCATATACAAAACAGAAATATATCCCCTTTTATGCAAACCTATTATTTCATTTTATGCAAACACCATATTCTATTTCATTATTTGTTTTGTTTTATTTTAATATTTCTTTTAAAACAAATTTTTCCTTTGTGTTGCACAAATATAAATGGGATTAATTAAAATAGAATAAGCCATATTCCTTCCACAATTTCTAAGGTTAATTAAACCATATTTTAATTTTTCTATGCTAATCAATTTCATGCAATCATATTGAAAAACAGACATGACCTAATGCAACTACATGATTTTAAGTTGTGTGTGCGTAATCGAGAGCTTCTCTTCTTTTACCCTGTCGGGAAGCTAACCTTCTTTTCCTCAATCACACTCTTGGCCTTCGATCACCTTGGCCTTCGATCACCTGCAACTCACATGAGCTCAGGCGTGCAAAACCAAAGTGTATTAGTAACCAATGTAGAAACATAAATTTAAACAATAATTAAATCAACATTCCTATTTTATATAAAATGCACTCATAATTCTGAAAGAAAAAAATTATTTTTCTACATTCCCATACACCAAAGCATTGTAGTATATTATATTGCTCTAACACGTATCATAATTCGTATATTAAATCCCATAAAGTCATGGTCAAACATCATCAGAATAAGTCATGGTCAAAATAGCATCAAAGTGTCATGGTCAAAATAGCATCAAAAGCATGAGACATGTGGCATGTCTCCAAGAGAGGACAAGTCAAAAGTGTTAGAGCGTCGCCCATAGGATGCCTCATTTAAATCATGCCATCACAATAGACCATTCACTCTTGGACGACATCAAACCCAATGGAACCGCCAAGAAGAGGACACATCACAAGAAAAAAGAAAAATCACGCCATGAAATTTTGTCAAAAGATGTCATCTATGTATGCCCCCACTTTAAAGCAGTTGCTACACCATCACTATGAGAAACTTCTTTAAAGTAGCCAATATTTTTGATCCTAAGACATGAGAGCTTTACTCAGGAAACCCTATGCCAAGTCATATGTTTCTGAAGAAAGTTGTGTCATGAAATAGGAAGGAAGGGTTTCCCCCACAAACACATAAGGGATCTATAGATTTGGTCAGTACGCTTGTGCTACAATGTTGTCATAGAGCATGGAACTCTCATCATTCCCCAAATACTCATAGAATGGGAAGAATGACACAAAGAGAGTGAAAACAAAGAAAAATTCTTTCACTTAAAAATTGGAAGAAATGTGAATGTCTCGATGCCTTGTGTCATCCCCAAAAGGAAAACACAAGACAAATGAAAAAGAAAAAGGAAAATCTTTTGGATCAGCATGGAAGAGACATATATGTCTTGATTCCTTGTGTCATCCCCAAAAGGAAAACACAAGAAAAATGAAAAAGATAAAGGAAAATATTTTGGGTCAACATGGAAGAGACATAAATGTCTCAACGCCTTGCATCATCCCTAAAAGGAAAACAAATGACAAATGAAAAATGATCATGACATATAGAAGAATGCACAAAAGAGATAGGATACATCAAACAAAACATTGCAGGGGGATCACATTACACACATGTAATCATAAAAAAAATGAGAAAGAAAAAGAATAGTAAGGCACAGGTGAGTCAACCTAAAGCAAGTCATCTACCTCCTAATCTTGGTTGGTATAAACAGAAGGCAGGCAACTAGCCGAAGGGATAACAACAAATACATTACTAGGAAAAGGCTATCAAATTCTTGCCCCCACTTTGTGCAAGACAAGAATGATCCAAGATAAGTGAGGAAAATACACTACTTGCATTATAGAAAATGATTTGCAATAAGTTAAAACATGTAATAGTGAGAATGTTTTAAGATTCTACAAATATTACATGACAAGGAGTAGAAGGGTATGTTATTTAATCACTAGATGGTAATCATTGCCATCAAAGTGAAAATTGCTCAATGCCAATTTGAATGCATGACATTCATCAGTACTATGTCCAAGAGTTATGTGGTATCGACAATGTGGAACATTTGCATCTTTAGGATATAGTATTAGCTTGTCTTTCATTGGTGGTAATGTTATAAGTTCTTTGTTTAGAAGTGGTTGTAGTTTCCTTTCACTTTTAGGTGTCAAACAAGGGAACTATAGTTTATTTAGTTTGTAAGGCCTCTTGTGCTTGCTAGATTCACCAACTTCTCTAGATGGGATTAGGGTAGGAGGTCCCGAGATGATTTTTTCTTTGTTATCCTTACCCTTAGGAGGTATGGGTTGCTCTTTAGGAAGGAGGAAACCTATATCAAGAGGAGGATCTATGACTACTGTACCATCATTACGAAGCCTTAGGTATTCTTTAGGAAAACTTGTGTTGAGAGGGGGATCTTGATATCCTAACCCTTCGGTTTCTTCAATTAGTATTTGCTCTAGGAATTGATGGATTTTATTTTCACTTGTTATATCACATCCTTGTTTGTGTAAGATCCTAAATCCTTTTCCATATGTCTCTTCAAAGTTGATTGATGTGTTGGTCTCTTTGTTGACATAGGATGGTTGAATGTTTTCTTGTTTAGAGGTGCTAGGTTCACCTTCGGTAGGGAACTTAGGGTCAACTTGTGGCTCAATTTTAGGATGTAAAAGTCCAAACATCTTTAGTTGTGTGGGTTGTTTCATTGAAGGATAAAAGAATGCATTGGAATCAAGGTTGTTAAGGAAATCATTTATGAATTCATTCATGTTTCCATCATCTTCTCCAATGATGTGAACATCACAAGGAGGACATGCATTAGGAGTTGTGTGAGCATGAGTGAGTTCAATTTTATTAGGTTCATTACCAAAAACACAATTTGAAACATCAACCAAAGAGAATAAGGACTTCCACACATTGCCTAAGCAATTCTCTATTTTCAGAATTCCAGACCTAAACATGGCAATTTACTGATTACAGAATGCAATAAGCAGAAAATGAAATGTTTTGATGCAATTTTGAATTTTTAACAATGGACTAAAATGAAGCAATTTAAGCTAAATGAAATGAAATTGATGAAACAACAAATCAAGAAATTATAATAGGAAGATAATATACTGTCAGGTTAAAAAACTCGAGATTTTAATGTCCTAAAAATGGAAATCTATAGCTAACAGGGAATCACTCACCAGTAAGGGTCAATGGGTCTTGGTAAGGTCTATCTAATATTTTTCTATGGAATTCAGAGTGAATTTCAATGCCTTTTTAGATGCCAGAAGGTACAAATTAGTCATGATCAAGGAGTTATTTTCCAGTAAAGGAAAATGGGTCTTGGTTAGGTATTTTTCAACTATTTTTTAATGATTTGCAAGTTCTTAGTCATATATTTTAGTTCTAGGTCTATAACAATGAAACATAGCTTCATATTTTCCAAAAATTCAATGCAAAGATTAAATGCAAGACTTAGGTTAAAATGGAATTTTTATTTTATTTTCAAATACAATTGTATGAGGTAAAAATGATATGCAAAATGACAATTGTTTTTATAATTTTCAGATCTAGAAAGATGCAAAAAATGGAAATCTAAATCCTATATGATATGCAAGATTTCAATGCAAAACAAGTAACTCTAAAATGAGAACTTAATTCAATGTAAATCTAAATGCAAATGAATGCAATATCTAATATAAGATACAAAAAGACTTTAAAAATGAGAAAATTGCAATGCTCAATATGTCGGGTTCACCATTAATGATGAAGTAAAAAATAGGGTCCACCAAAATGAATCAACAAGATGATGGACTACTAATTTTTATAAGACATAATCACTACAATTAAGTGTAGGATAAGATGCAAATAATAATAAAAAATGATACCTAATTGTTATAGCAACTATGAGGGAGGTTTTTAGAGCATAAAAGTTGTATCAATAAAAGTTTTTTGAGCTATGGAGGACCCATTCACTTTCACACGTCAAACATCCTTTAGGTTTCAAAAACTAATTTCTGTGGATGTTTGTGCCTTGAATTCCCTATTATCAAGTTTTGAAAGTTTGTATGTAATTTTGTAGAGCTCTTTCCATGATCTTGCACTTTGAATGACAACTTTTTGCAACTTTGCAACTTTGACAATTTTGCTCCAAATCTTGCTCAACTTGTTCTTCAACCTATAAATTTGCAATCACACACTCAAGGGAAGACAAAATTGTTGATTTTTTAGTGAATGGGGGTTTTCCTTAGTCAAACCCCTTGTAGGTAATTAAACCAAGTGATGAAATGAATAAAATGAAGCATGAAATATGAAATATGTAAATGATGTCACCTTGGAAGTTGTCTTGTGAAAAAAATCTACAATCTAACATGTAGTGGCCATGAAGAATGTAGATCTTGGATGTTAAATGATGCTTTTAAATGGATCCTCCATGCAACATTAACTTCTTAGCTCAACACACATGAATGCATTAAAACTTTGACATGATGATATGACTTTGAATTGCTGCAATAAATAATTGAAATCTACCTTGAAATGCTTTTCAAATGCTCTATAATGCTTGATCACTTGAATTCTTGAATGCTTGAATGCTTGAAATTATTAGGATGAAATAGTGTGAATTAACCCCTTGTTTATACTAAATTAGGAAATTAACCTTGAAATTTAAAGAATTAAGGCCAACACCAGATCTGGGAAGAAACATTATTAAATTCCCACTAGAATGAAATTTAAAAAGGGTGGTCTCATTAAGGGAGGAACCATTCGCCATTAAGGGCGAATGGGTCCTAGCTAAGTTTCCAAGACCAAGCTTTGGGGGACTGAAAGAAGGCTAAAAACCCATTCGAGATCAATTGAGAAAGGGGGGTCCTGTTAAGGGAGGACCCATTTGCCATCAAGGGCGAATGGGTCCTGGCTCAACTTACTAGGACCAAACTTTTCCCAATGAAATATTTTGTTAATTAAATTATGATTGTCGAGATAGATCTTCGGGAGGTATCAAAATTAAGGCCTAAATTTGAATTAAAAGGGGGTTAATTACTCCAATTAACCACAATTAATTAAGACCACCTAGATAAGTGTGAAAGTACTTTATGACAGTTTACAACACTTAAACAAGGTACACATTATGTACATTTTATCAGAAGGCCCATTAGGTTTAATTGCTTAATACATCCTGAAAAAGTGTGGAGGTGTGTTAAATACTTACAACACCTTGGGTAAAGTAGGATCAATTAAGGCACGCTTTAGTCAAATAAAGATCATATAATAGTATGAATGTGTACAACACATTGCAAAACTACTTCAAGACATCATTAATTCAACTTCTTAATGTCAATTATCAAACCAAGGGCAAACCCATTTTTTCGTTACATTTTGCCCCACTAGTGAGATGACCTGTCAAAATCACACTAGCAGACATTCAAAGACACTTAAGTATGCAACAACAAAGATACATGATCATACCCCCGCCAAAGGCCAAGTAAATATAAACAAAAGGATCAAGCACAACCATCCCAACACGATGTGGAATGGGGTTGTTTGTCCATAACATATGTTGCTCACTCTAGGTTAGTGGAACCTTAGTCTATCCACTAGGTGAGTTGTCCTAAAATATGTGTATTCTCACTCTGGGGTAGTCGAACCTCAGACTATCCACTAGGTGAGTTATTCCAAAGAAGTGGTTTAGTGAGAAAGTCATGCTAGTGTGTTGCTTCCCACCTTATAATAAGAAAGTCATGCCAATGTATCAACTTCCCATCATACCAATCCATACAAAATTTATCTTCTCCCGATAACTTTAATAAGGCACCAACAACTACTTTTGAATGTACAAAAATTTTGTTAAATGGGATTTTTCTTTGTTCATAGAATAGTCTTCCTCTAGGGAGCATTGTGCCTAATGTCTGAGGTGAAAGGTCAAAAGTGCTTCTGATCGCCGCCTATAGGATGCCTCATTCACATCATGCCATGACAATAGATCATACACTGTTGGAAAAAATCAAACCCAGTGACACCACCAAGAAGAGGACACATCACAAGAAAAAAGGAAAATTACGCCATGAAATTTTCCAAAAGATGTCATTGATTTTTGCCCCACTTTAAAGCGGTTGCTACACCATCACTGGAGCAATTGTTTAAAGTAGCTACTATCTCTAATACATGAGATATTTCCTCAAAAAACCCTATGCCAAGTCATATGTTTCCGAAGCAAGCTGCATCATGAAGTAGGAAGGAAGGGTTGCCCCCACAAATACATAAGGTATCTATGGATTTGGGATCAATATGTCTATGCTACAATATTATCATAGAGCATGGGACTATCATCATTCCTCAAATACTCATAGAACTAGAAGAATGACACAAAGAAAGTGAAAACAAAGAAAACCTTTCAGTCAGATGGAAGAAACGTGAACACCACTTTTGTGTCATCCCCAAAAGGAAAACACAAGACAAAATGAAAAGAAAGGAAAAGGTCGAATAACTTGGAAGAGACATAAATTTCTTGATGCTTTGCATTATCTCTAAAAGGAAAACATAAGACAAATGAAAAAGATAAGGAAAAGCTTTTGGGTTAACATGGAAGAGACTTTAATGTCTCTATGCCTTGCATTATCCCCAAAAGGAAAACATAAGACAAATGAAAAATGATTATGACATATAGAATAATGAAGATACATATAGAAGAATGCACAAAGAGAGAGGATACATCAATGAAACATCATGGGGGATCACATTACACACATGCAATCAGCAAAGAAAATGAAAAAAGCAAAAGACTAGTAAGGCTGTGCTAGTCAATCCCAAAGAGTCGTCCACTTCCCAATCTCGGTCAGTATAAATGGAAGGAAGGTAGCTAGCCGAAGGGACAACGAAAAATACATTACTAGGACAAGGCTATCAAATTCTTGCCCCCACTTTGTGCAAAGAATGAGCCAAGATAAGTGAGGAAAATAAGCTCCTTGCATTAGAGAAAATGATTTGCAATAAATGTAAAACATGTAATAGTGAGAATGTTTTAAGATTCTACAACTATTACATGGAAAATAGCAGAAGGGTATGTTATTTAATCACTGGATGGCAATCATTTCCATCAAAGTGAAAATTTCTCAATACCAATTTGAATGTGTGACATTCATCAGTACTATGTCCAAGAGTTATGTAGTATCGACAATGTGGAATATTTTCATCTTTAGGATATAGTATTAGCTTGTTTTTCATTGGTGGTAATGTTATAAGTTCTTTGTTTACACTAGTATAGAAACAACAATAAACTACTAAAAAAACTACTAAAAGCTACTTATAAATGACTATAGTTGGTCACATGACAACTAGTAGTTTATTGCCAGTCATATATAACGTGACCGGATTGATGAGTAAGCCATTTTTAGTCATTTATTGGTTGTTTTCATTGATCAATTTGGTAGTATATTTAGTCATCAATTTAGTCATTGATTTTTGTGATCTAGTCACTTATTTAGTCACTTTTTTCCACTGATATATTTAGTCATTGATTATGCTGTAACCGCCGCTATTTAGTCATTTTTTATTCACTAATATATTTAACTGGTCCTTTATTTATTGATTTAGTCATTGATTGTTGTAATGTGCTCACATATTTAGTCATTGATTGTTGTTAACTGATCACTTAGTTATTTTTACTTGTTGATTTTTGTGCATTGGTAGTGTATTTAGTCATTAATTTTAATCACCATTTTGATCAATTTGGTAGTATATTTAATCATTTTTATTCATTGATTTCACTAGTAATATATCTAGTCATATTTATTCACTATTAACACTAATTTTTGTCAATTGGTAGTATGTTTAGTCAAATGTCATTTAATAGTATATTAGTCATTTTAATTGATTGATATTTAAGGATTTAAGCATAAAACACAGAAATACACATCAATCATCAATTGCACACAAATATAATACAACCATTGAGAAGGAAAAATCAGTGAACTTTATTAATTAAAGAAAGGTGTTCTAGTTACAACTTAGAAATAGAGTATTACAATTGTTATTTTCAGTCACAAGACTAAAAATTTGAGTTACAATATTTCCAAGAAATGACTGCAAGAAAGAAACTTCTCCAAAAGACTTATGCAATGATAGAAACACATGCTTGAAGCCCTAGTTCAATGTGAGCACATGCCCCTAATTTCATCCCTTAAAACTTCTATAACATGGGAAATCTTCTTGGAGCAAGTTGTAACATGTAGAATCCAAGGAGAGTGTTGATTATGTCCCATATATGAAGCTCTCTCCTTCAATGCAGTCAATAATAACCCAACTAGAATATTTCCTCCTTTATATGCAACATGCCATCTAATATGAGCAACGTCAGGGTGCTTCCTTTTCTACCATGAATGAAGTTGTGCCTCAATACAACAACAAAATCAATATTAGTCTCAATTTAGAAAGAATAAAAGTACATTGTATACTGCAAGTTTACAAAAGAAAGTCCAAACACAATAGAAAGATAAATCAATTAAAAAATGGTAGCCTTATCAACAAATGCCTTAAACAGACTTTTCAACATAGGCCTAAAATATGCATGTTAAACCCTTGATTTCAAAACCTTGTGAAAATTTAAGAAAGGTGATACATTCAAATTATAGAATGAAGTTGACATATTATAGAATGAAGGCTATCAACACTAACCAAACTAGAACAACATTATCAACAAAAATTTCCTAGAAACCAAGCCCAAGAATGCCATCAGAGTTGGACAACAAAAATGTCAACCCTGGTTCATGTGTTGTCTTAGTAAATACCTACACCATTAAAGAATCCATTTATACATAAATTCCAAATTAATTTGATGAGAAAAGATCTTTGATATCCAACTAGGAAGCCTTAACATCCAAAAATTACTAAACTGATGTTTCACAACAAGTTTCCCAAGTGTGACATCATCTTCCCCATTCACTTTACAAGCACCACCCAATTCAACTTTTGAAGGCACAAATACATAAGGTACTTTATGCAACGATAATTTTTAAACTAATGATTAATAACAAAACTTAAGGCATCCATTAAACTTGCAATAAAAAAACTACTTGAAAAAATACACAGAAGTATCACAAAATGGTTCAAAACTCATCATCAATATAAATTCAAAAATTTGGTGTTCTTGTGCAAGTTATTTAGGTTTATTCTCTTACAATTCATCAAAATTAGAAAAAAGGGTAGCAAGTCAGGGGATTTGATCATGGGAAAACTTCACAGTTAAAAGGGTTTTGTACTATGTCAAACATCATTTCATTAGTTTTAATCCCACCATTTTACCCATGTGATTACTGCCCTATACAATAAGAATCAACCTATGTTCATTTTATTGGTTTCGGTCCCTTCAATCCACCTTTGGAACATCTACATGGTGTAAAGATTGCCAGTGAACGGGTGAAACATATTAGAGGAAATTGAAGGAAGGCCTCTCACAAATTAAGAAATGATTCAAGTATTGCATGAAACATGGAGTTAACCTAAAAATGTTGCAATTCCCATCTGACATCTTAAAAGGTTGCAATAATGTCTAAATTCAAAATGGTACAAGGAGAGAGAAAAAATCAATACCTTATCTTTGGCCAATGAAATCAAAGGATCAAGAATGGAAGGAGGATTTGTATCAACCACCATAACTATAAACTCTACTTTTCTAAAGTATATAACATCTTGGTTTTTGCAGCACCCTAAACTTGTTCAATATTAGCAAAAAAGAAATCGGATATTGATCCATTGCCATATTGGATCTCATAGGATTCTCCTTCACAAACAACAAATGATATATATTAATTGTTTAGCAACTTCCTTAATATCCCCATGTAAATAGACTAAACTAAGTGAGGTTGAGGGTTTGAAGTAAAGTACCATCTTCTTGGTATGTGCTTGACTTTGACCACGACTTGTATCTTGAATGAAAATAGCAAGCTAGCTACAATATAAAATCATTCAAAAATTAACTACAAAATCCTCTTTAATTAAAATAATCCTTCTAGATATTTCAAGACAAGATATTTCATTTCATTTATAAGAGAGCTAATTTCACTATCCAAATAGCCATCAATCCATTTACTGTATATAATTTCCCATAATCTAGAATTTGAATGTAATGAAACTAACCATAATTACCAAAGATTTGACACCAAAATGCAGTACAAAATGAATTATTTGATAGCAAATGTGTTTTGATAAACCAGATATACCCTTGATATATTGATTTAAATAACAAGGAAAGATCAAACTAGAGACATCAAGATAACAATCATTAATTCACTTCTATAAACAATTGAAACCAGAATTCAGCCACCAATTATAACTTCATTCTATTGATCTTCAAAAAGGTTTTACAATATGTTTCAAAATTTTGTCCTGACTGACATCTCAAAAAGTGTCTTGTCAGTTACCTACTTTTAACATAAATCAAAAATATTATTTATCGTTGTTTACATAAACTTTAAAAGCAATGAAAGATGAGAAGTGAAGAAAATTTATTAGATGTTGAAGTTCACAACACTCACAAGATACGAAAGTCCATTACTCATCGTAAGGTACTCATGATCATTCAGATCTGGTAAGGTCCTCTCTCCATGATAGTATTTGCAAGGCTTGGTACTTCACTGCAAGGCCTATTCTTTTTGGGGAGCTAGATATGTCTACTCCCATTGGTACGTGTAATCATGAGGCCATTTGTACTTCTGGATTTTTTTTTTGTTGGCCAAGTGACTCTTCCATCTATTGTCTAATAAACCTTTGGTATCCATGATGAATTTTGAGTACCCAACATCTAGTGCAATTATTCCATCCAAGGTTAAATTGAGGCAGTGAATATTTATGTCACCATCCTTCTATATATTAGTGAGGCAGTTGGGAACAATTTTTCTAAAATCATCTATCCAATCCTTGTATCCTTTTAGTTGATCATCATCCCTTAGTATCTTAGGCACGAACTACTACTTTAGCATGTGAAATGAATCAATTCTTTCCTTGATCTTTTGGTCTTCTGTAGACAGGTATTGAAATTCATCTATGACCATTCAAACCATTTACTCAATAAGCTTTAAATTTGCGGGGGCCACAACACTCCTTTGTAAAATTCTGCACAAAGTCGTTAAGATGTGATGTATAGGTTGCCATTTCTTGACTAAGGGTCCAATATCGGTACATGGGCCTTTATCTGATCAATTGCTTGTGACAAGGAAACATAACATTCATACACATTTTCCAATTTGTCCACAATTAGTTTAACCCTATGCTCTGAGATCTGTTCCAATACCCTGAGGGTTTCTCTCATTGCTCTTTCCTTTGTTTCTTCATTACTCTTTTTCAACTTCTAAATTTCTTATTTTAGCACATTAACTTGTTCAACAGTGATTTCACCTGTATTAGTCTAGATGGCAGGGGGCTAGTATACTATTAATTCTATGCTTTGTGAAGGACCTACTCCCTTCAAATGTCATTTTTATTTCACATTATCTATGAATAACCTATTCACTTCATCATTCAGATCAGTCTGTTCTTTCTCATATTCTGCCAATCTAAGTGTTGTAGCTTTACCTGCATCCCTAGTAAACAGTGTTGAGTGCATTGTCATAATAGTTGCCTCCAATTTTGATGTGTCTTGAAGTGTCTTTACAATGGAAATCCCTCTCATTTATTTTACAACATCAAGCAATCTTGGTTTTTCTATGCTCTTTTGCTTTGTCCAAAAGGCTAGGGTTTCAAGTCTTGGATTGTAACATGTGCCACTCATTCCCTCATCTAAATTGAATTCAAAAACCAACATGGTATTTTCTTGGCTTCTTACTTGATCTAGTAAGAATATCATTCTTAACTCCATCCCAAGAATAATTAGTATATTTCTTTCTAAGACCAAATTTCTTGCTTCTTAGGGGCTAACAGTAATTTCATTAATCTTGATTTATTCAAGATTCTAGGCAACAATTTGGTCATGTTGTGACTCCTTAGTGCCCATCTTATTAATTTTGATTATCTCCTCAAATTCTTTCATTTTCATCTTAAACCAAAAATCCTTAAACTCAAGAGTTTGAATAAATTCATAATCGTCAATAAATCTAAGGGAAACAATCACCCTTTCATCATCATGCACTTCTTGATCATTATTCCCATGTACATCCACTCTTTCTTCTAGTTTGTGAGCATCAATTGTAAGCTTAGGTGATGGCTAATCAACTTCATCATCTTTAAAATTCAAAAGTACATCAGCTACCTCTTCAGTATCCCCTACTCCACTTATTTCATATGCCACTAAGGGGGCCACTCCATGTGTCTTCTGCCTTTTAGGACTTGGTTGCTTAGGGGATGGTTCTCATTGTATTGTGGCAGTGTCTAGTAGGGGCTCTATGATTACAATACCTCTTAGTTTGATGGGAAGCTTGGAGGGTTTCAAAGACTCACCCTCAAATTTCTTTTCTGGTTGAACATATAATATTTCAAAGTTGTCAATCATTATGTTCATCCTTTCGATAGGATCCTTTTCTTCAACATAGAATCCTTCAAAATCCATTGTCCCTTTTCTTCTCCTCCTCAAGCCTCTTTATGATTTCCCACTTCCTCTTCCTCTAAAAAACTTCATCAGGTGTAAAGCAATTTCTTATTACATCTTCATAATCCATTACATGGGTAATCCCAACTTTAGTGAGAAGTGTCTGCTTTATAAAATGAATATGCCCTTCAGGATCAAAGACCCTTTCTCCTCATGACTTTAATGAATACCGTATCTTCAAATATTTCTACACTTCTTCAAGAGTTTCAAACCCTATGGATATCCCCTCACATTCAGTTAGGTCAGGGAGGAATGTCCCCTTTTTCTATCTTTTCATAACATCCTACTCCAACCATAACATTTGCCACATAAATTCTAAAAGTTAAATTTGAATAGAAATAAATTTAGGTAAAACATGTGGGGCTTGAGGACACCCATACACCCTTTTATTACTATTTGGTCTGCTAAGAAGAACCAGTCACCGAAATTGTGAGTGTGTCCCTTCTTTGGCTTCAATGCTAAAGGTCTTAATACTTGCATGATTTTATTAGGAAATCTTGGTGAAATATGACCAAGAGCGGCCATGACCTTTACTACAAAATTATCATGAAATATTACTTAATCACTATTTTTAAATCTACTATCCCAAATGTAACACCAGTTTTGTATAGGAAACCTATTCCCTTCATCATCAATCATTCCCAAACACATTCTTTAGTCCATCTATTTCTATTTTAGTAGAATATTAAATGACATAGCAGAGATTATTTCCTGAAAGTGATCGGAGCTAAGTTCTCTCTTGCAAAAATCCCTCATGTAGCACTTTCTCAATTTTAGTAGCAAAGTCATACTCAATGTTGACTTCAGGATTTTGTATCCTCTTTTCCATCATCATGAGATATGTTGGCATCCTCTCTTCAGCATCTATTCCAAGCACTTGGCAGAAATAAAAATAAGTTCTTTTGAAATATACTTGGAAGTCTTAGGTGGGAAAGGGCTCATTTTGGGAGGGGGAGATAAGTATCCTCCTATTGTTTACACCATTTTTCATGTGTAAAGGAAGTTCATCACTCCTATAGGATTTTCTCAATCTCCTATAATCCTCCTCACTTTTTTCCAAGTTGATCTTAGTGATAGCTTGCTTGTTTAACATAAAACACTCTATAATTACTTCTTTAGTTAGGACCACTAATGGTGAACCATCTACAATTCTTATAGTCTTGGTAGCTGGGTGATAATATTGTGCCAATACTTTAATAAACTCAACATCTATGAACACATTTGGGACTATCAATTTGGCCAAACCTAAGGCCCAAGGATTCAAAACTGGTATCTTCTCAACCCTTTTTTCATAGAAGTACCAAAATAGATCCCACCTTGAGATAGGTATAATTGGGTCTCTACATCCTTGGGTTGTATCTTTAAAATCCTTTTTGGATCCTTTGTCTACAGAATTAGGTAACACATCTAAAATGGATTGTTGCAGGGACCTCTTCTTTGATTTAGAAACTATGGACTCTTCCTTTTTACTCGCAAGTTGACTTCTTTTGGGTGGCATGATGAAGAATTTAATCCTACTTTTTTTTTAAGTGTTTACTTGTAGAAGCAAATTTAGTTCTTAAACACTTGCTATAGAGGGTTTATGTAAAATTACCCAGCGAAATAATAGTTGTAGAGTTTTACCGCTTGAACTCCCTTGCCTCTAGTACAATGAGCTTTGTGAATGATTGCCAAAATTTCATCGAGTCCCAAGTAATATTTGCTACTAAGCTTGGTCGCCTCACTATTAATGTCAATTCATGCAAAATATTTCAAAATCTGCCCATATTTTGAGTTTGAATACATGTCATTGATTGAGAAATTGAACAGTGTAATCATTTAATGCTTTGACATCTTGTACCGCACTATCAATAGGTCATTTAAAGACCATTGTGGGGTAGCGTTAGCAATACCACCACCTTGTACACACCCCTTTGGACTCTCGCATGACAGCGGGTTAATTCTAGTGGTTGAGTGATTGTTCACCACCATACCGCTCTGTCACATCAAGACCATTACGGGTTAGAGGTAGAAGTACTGCCACCCCATGCACACCCCTTTAGACTCCCATGGGATAGCGAGCTAATTCTAACAGTTGAGTGATTGTTCACTGCCATACCATAGTGTCACTTTTTACCACTTATGGGGTTGTGGTTTACTTTAGTTATTAACATGTTATCACTGCCACCCCGCGGTATTCATATTTGTTTTTCACAGTATTGTGATAAGCATTTGTAGATTGACCTATATGTCTTGCCATCCCACGCATACCTCTATTGACTGTTGTGGTAATGCGATATTGGATTTTATTATGAATGTAGTATTTAAGATATCATTTTATTGAAAAGATTGAACAATTTTCTAATTTTGTAGTCTCTCAGTTTTAATTTTTAGTGTTAGTTAGACCTAAGAGATCATTTCTTTGTTTGTAATGGGGGAGGCTTAGTTCACCTAATTTTAAGATATCTATATGTATTATTAAATCATAGATGTTCATTATATGTTTGCATCTAGAAAACATATAGGAAATAGAAGAAATTGTATTCTAACTAAATAAAATTAATTTCAAATTTTCAACCAAAGTAAGAAAACTAAGAAGAATGATTGAACCTAACTTTAAATGCACTTCAAATGAGTAGTGAACATCTCAGGTTTTGTATACAATGTACCAACAAAATAATGATGATTACATTCAAAAATTTATCAGTAAAACAATAGTGAATAAGCATACCTATACTCAGATATTTATTACATTCAATAATAAATTACACCATACATATAACCAAAGTTTAGGTGACATGCTAACCTCTTAAGGTGACAAAACAACATCATAATCATCTACATTGCTAGCAATATCAAAATCTTGACCATTCGCATCTACATCTACTTGATTTTCTTCCTCATCCTCATCTGTGACATGCAATGCATTCTCTCTCCCAATCTCTTCATTGGTAATCAAAATGTCTTCTTCAAACACTCCATCATCGTCATCATCCACTTCTTTGAATGTTTCTTGTGAATTAACATATTTCCCATTATGCATTATATCAACAAATTCCATGAATTTTCATTTTGAACGAGACTCTATTTGAATGCCATACGACCATCCTGGGCTTCTTACATCATCAATTAGAAATGATTGGTTAATTTGAAGAGGGGAAACATATGGCTCATCTGTCTCTGATTAAAATTTTCTTCTATTTGTGTGTACAAATCCATAAGCATCATATTGTACTGCAGATGGTCAGATCCACTTACATTTTAATAATATAGGACTATTTTCACCATAGTCCAGTAGGATAATTTGTTCGATGAATCTGACATAAAATTTCTTCTCAGTTTCGTGAAGAAATTCAGCACTAACAACACAATCACAATTTAGCTTTCCTTTGTCTTTTTCTTCCACTCTTAAATGACTACCATGGGCCCACATTCCACTAAAACACATAGCCCATAAATATGGAGATTTTGAAAGCTCACTTTCCTTCGTTGTTATATCTTGACCTTCTTATTTTGCATCACTGACTGCATCAACAATCCATTCTTCAATTTTAGGAAAAGAATCACCTTGAATCAAATCAGCATAGCTCCTGCGCCTTTGAAGTCAATGTTGCATCCAAGCTTGATTGTCTTCTTCATATTTTCTACATAGAATATTAACATACAAATAGTAATATTGATTATATAAATGTGTAAATGCAATTGAGTAAATAATTTTTTGTGTAAAATATTTTTTATTTGCACCACTTAATGAACAAATATGTGTTTTGAAGAATATAGGCATGTATTGCACTTCTTTCTTGATGTGATAGCTTGAAGCGGCATCCATTTCCTTCTAATACTTCACCTGCAACTATTTCTTCTTTGTCATCATCCTATACACGCCGATTGAAATTTTTAATATATTATGTGCAAAATCCCATGGCCTCTTGCATTGAATATCCCTCAAGCATGTTGCCTTCCGATTTTTCCCTAGTACGAACATTTTTTTTCAAAACCTTCATATATCATTCTATAGGATACATCCATCTTGTTCTTATTAGGCCACAATGCTTTAGTTCATATTGTAGATGTATCAAAAGATGCATATAAATGTTAAATATTGTTGGTGTAAATTCCCATTCCAATAGACAAAGGACTTCAACAACCTCCTCCCTCAAACTATCAAAGTTCGAAGGATCTAATACATGTAAACTCATTCTCTTTAATATTAGACCCAACCTTATAACTAACTCATTCTCTTTAATATTAGGCCCAACCTTATAACTTCCAATCTTGGCCCCTTTGGAAAACTTAATATATTTACCACAATAGGTAAATTTTTATCCATTATGACATGATAGCCATGGATCTTGAGGCCTCTTAAGCCATTAATGCCAGTTTGGCTTATAATACTACTACTTACATATCCAGTGGGAAAGTGATTCTGAGACATCAACTGTAAGAATTGTGCATGTTGTTCATTTGTCCAAACATAAGGAGCACTAGGTTTTCTATATTTTTCATCATCATATTTTTCAACCCAAATATTTCAATGAATCTTTAGTTGTCAAAAGTCTTCATGTGATGAAATAATATCAAAAACACCAAAAAGAGTTACTATAATAGCATAGGCTATATTTTTCTTAGTATGCATAAATTCAACAACATGCCTAATGGCTATATCCTTAAAGTATGACAACTTATAGAATATGCACAACCTTTTTACACTGCTTTCATTACATGGGTCATATCTACTACCAACAATCCCATCATTTTCAATAAATGACATTCTTTTTTGTCCATTCTCAATAATGTAATCACCTATTATTAGCAATAGTTCTTCACTATTCTCTTCTTGACCATTGAACCATGTTTTTTGTTGATGATATGGATGATCCATTTTAAGGTAAGCATGATGTCCACAATAAAAACACTTATGAAAACTTCTTGAGTGCCTCACAAAATCCTTAAAGTTACGAGCAAGACATCCATGGTATCCATGAACATTAAGACCAGACAATGCGCCATATGTAGGAAGATCATGAATCATAAACAATAAGGAAGCTCTTAAAGTGAATTTGATTGAATGACCATCCCTTAAAGATTAAATTGCTTCAATTCCTTTCCAAAATTCCATTAGTTCATCATATAATGGCTCTAGATAAGCATTAATTGTATCTAAAGTCACACTTTTCTTTCCCGGTATAATCAATGATAGCACTAAGAAAAAAGGTTTAGTTGCTAACCATGGAGGTAAGTTATAATTTATTAAAAATACTAGCCAAGTTGACCATTTAGTACTTTTATTTGAGAATGGGTTCACCCCATCTAGAGCAAAACCCAACCTTATATTACGAGGATCTTGAGAAAAATCAGTCCATGTATTATCAAATTCCATCCACGTCTTACAATCAGGCACATGTCATTGTTTTCCATCAATGATCTTATTTAGGCATGCCATTGCATAAGTTCAGCATTGTCTCTACACCTATACATTCAAAGTAATCATGGGATTACTAGAAAGTGGTGAAGAACCTTTCTAGGAACCACAGCTGATTTCAACCCTTCTTTATACCTTGCTTCATGATGTTTTGAACATTCACTCTCACTTGCAAGATTCTTGCAAAATAATACGCAACCATTCACACATGTGTGGATGCTTTCATACCCTAAGCCTAGCTTAGTGATTTCCTTTCTACAATGACTTCGTTTTGTTGGAAATGTGGAGTCAAATGGTAACAATGAAATTAATAATGCCAATAACTGATCTACACTCTCATTTGTCTGACTAAACACCACTTCCAAGTTAAGAATTTGAAGGATTGTTGTCAAACAACTTAACCTACAATTAGAATACAAAGACTTTGAAGCATCCTCCATCAACTTGGACCAATTATTGTTTAGACACTCATCCAACATTCTATCAACTTCAAACCCTTTGTCTAACATTATTGCCTCTTCATCTATGTTTGGTGCCACTTCATCTATGTTTGTTGCCTCTTCATCTCTCACACTCTACCATTCTATCATACACTAGTAGAATTTGGAAAATAAATGACTACATGACTAAAATTTTTAGTCACATGACTAAAAAATTTAGTCACGTAACTAACACTAGTAGAATATTGCAAATAAATGACTAATTTAGTCATTTATAAGTGACTAATTTAGTTTTCAGGTAAAATCAAAACTAAATGACTAATATCAGACAAATAAAAATGACTAAATAAATGATTGTTACTCCTCTATTCTTTTTTCTTTCAAATTTTATCATAATCCATAGAGTTTAAGCCCCCCTCATGGGACCCCTAGCTAAGCTTGTTCCCCTCCCAAGGGTAGGTTCTTACGCATTACTCACCTATTCACCACTGGAAACACCACTTCCTATTTGACTTGCATGTGTTAAGCATGTCACCAGTGTTCATCCTGAGCCAAGATCAAACTCTCAATGAAATTCAGAGTTTCATTACTTATTACTTATAGCTCCCTTCTTCATGGACGAAGAAAATTCATGAATTATCTATCATTTATATAATATTAAGTCCTCTTATTCTATTAAACCATGTATATAATATTATTATATTATATTATATTAATAATATTTATATTATATTATATAATACTATAATATAAATATTATAATATAATATTTATTTTATAGTATTATATAATATTATAATATTTATATTATAGTACTATATATTTATATTATATTATATTAGTAATATTTATATTATAATATAATATTATAATATTATATAATATTATATTTATATTATATTATATTATTAATATTCCATTTCTAAAAAATTTCTGCATAATGGGCACCATAATTTTTAGTTTACCGCCAGTAATTTTGATTTTAATAAACATACTCTATACTCTAAACCCCTGGTTGAAACCTTATTTTCAGCTTGCAGCTCGCCAAAGGAGAAGTGAAAGGTCAAAACCAATGAGGAGGAGTTTGGAGGAGCCGAAACCAATAGCGCCGGGGAAAGCGAAAAAATCTACAGATAAAGGATGCCCTAATATTAAAACCTAAATGTGCTCAATATTAGGATATTGGCTGTAATTTTCATTTTAACAATGTTCTATGTAGCATAGGTAAAGTAGCCAAGGAATAGACATGGGTAATCACACAATATTATCACCAACCCAGAAAGAGGGACAAAAACATGCCACATATGACTGAAATTAAAAAGGTACTTATCAACACTCGAAGACCACCAAGGATGATCAATGCCAAGCATGCAATAAGAAAATTGTACCATTGAAACAATGTGGAGAAAGTAGTAAAATCTGTAATCAGGATTTGACTTTTCCATATATAGAAAAATCCGTAATGAGGCTTCAGCTACTAGCATATGTAAAAATCTCCATAATGAGGCTTCAACCATAGGTATATGGATAAAACTCCAAAACAAGTACAAAAAGTGAATTTTCAAAAGAATGGGCATTAATGCTATTACAGATTTCAGTAACAACTTCCCACTAATTATTGTTTCAACCTTCACAATTGTTGTAAAATATGTTGTTATTTCTTGATTTTCTCTTTTAATACAAATTGGAAATGAATGATTATCAGATGCATCTTTGATTCCAACTTCAATAATCTCACAAACGAGTTTCTCAGTTTCAATAGACCAGCTTAACAATAATATTAAAGTTGTAAGCGTTATTATTAAAGAAAATGTGTTGGGCTAGATTAGGCATGTATCATGAAAACAATTATGATGCAGAAGAATGGATCTTTGATGTCTCTTACATCTACAAAAACATTAAATAAAAATTGAATTTCTTCCTCTTAATGATTGGAGGAGCAAATAAGAAGTTTGGATAAAATGTAGAGGTATCATATTTTATTTGTTTTTGCTATCATCCAAAAAAAATTATAATCAGTATGATGTATCTAATCCAAGGTCATGCCTCAACAAAGAATCTTAAGATAATTTGTGAGGTATTACTCACTTCTTGATTTGGATTGATCAATATCATTCTTATAGTTTGATTTGTGAGGTATTACTCACTTCTTGATTCTGATGTACCTAAAAGGTATGGAAGGAAGGCTATCTTGTGTTCCTCCTTATTGCTTTTGTCTTTCCTTTGGGAGCCTCTTTTTTCAATGTTTTCTTTCTTTTATATTTGTCATTTCCTATGGCCATCTCTTTTCAAAACTTTAGGAGATGTCTTTCTTTTGCTCGCTTGTTATCTACATTAGAGGTTTTTAGTGCCCTTGTGATGAGGGTGTTAAGAATTCCCAGTGTTTGGAATGGAAGGTGATATGAGTCTACTCAAATGTACATATACATATGTGTCTTCTTTATATAGACCTTTCTTGAGGGTGATCCATCCCCATTTCTTATAATTAGAAGTTTAAAACATTTAGGAATGGAATTTTGTTATTCTTATCTACTGCCATTGTGAATTGTGTATGATTTGATATTGTATTGAGGTTCTTGAAGGAAATGCCTAGATTATCTCTACCTTGAGGCCATTTGACACTACTGTTATCAATGAATTGGTACTACGATTTATGTATGAGATCAAATGATCCATGGCCTCATTTTTGAGTTTTTCCATGAAGGGCATATCCATAGTTGGGGTGAGGGGTGAGTGGGAAGCCCATGGCCACCCCTTCTTTCTATTTAAATTTTTCTTTTGAGAAACTAAAGCATGGTGATCTTGAATTTTTTTGACTTGTCTGATTGTTTCATTCTGTAGAATTTATTTTTTTGTCTCAATAGCTTCATCAAGGAGATGTTTGTGAATAGTGACACCACATCAAATCTCAAGATTAGTTTGCAATATTCAACTTTTTCTTCCTTGAGTTTATTTACAAAAATACAAGAAACATGTAGTCCTTAATGAATGCTTGTGTCTTACCCAGAAATGGATCAATTTTCTTGCTAAATAACTAGCTAAGTTCTGTGTTGGAGAGTTTATCAAATACACATTAGGTCTCAAGGATGCTACTAGTTTGTGCACATCAGGCACCCCATATATTCCTAGCATTATTGGGCCTTTGCATTATGTCTTTGTTTCCATTCACTGCTCAACAATGACTCATTTATGATCGTTGAATTGAGTAGATGCTCTTACCAATTCTTGATTGAATTCTGCTCCAATTGTAATTATCTTTGCTTCACCCTTAGCACCTAAGTTTAACTCTTGTGTGGGTGGTATTGTATTTTGCATATGGTTTTCTTCTGAAAATTCAAATCTAGGTTGCATCGCTTAGTCCTTAAAATAGATCAAGACAATCATTCCCTTATATTATATCACTTTGATATACTATGGAATAGTACTCTATTTTAATTTCATTTAGATATAATGGTCAGCTCCTTATTCTACTTTTGTTTTGTTCATGTTTGTTGATCTCGTAGCTTCCACAAAGTATGCAGGTTTCATCATTTCATCTTCACCTATTTTTGAATGTAATAGACTTTGGGTTGTGTACCTGCTTTCTTTTGAACATTCACCTAATGTAAGATTTCTTCTTTGTCAAATTCATATTCATCTTTAGAGTCAAATCAACTGCTAACTCCTAGCATATGCATTGTTAGTTTGACTCTCAACTTTTGTTGTGATGGATTGAGTTGGTTATAAATATTGTGGCTTGTGAAGATGATGAAGTATGAACACACACACCCCATAAACACAAAACTCTTCCTTGAATACAAAATAAACATGAAGTATTCATTCACACATTGCTGCAATAATATTATAAAAAAAAAAAACAGATTTCTTCTTGCAACCAAAAGCCCAATTCTATTACAAATTATTTCTCAAACTTTACATCAATCCTTGAGGGATTCAAGGTCTGCAACATGCCCCAAATGGACTCACTAATAATAAAAAAAATAGCAACCACAACAGCAAATTAAATCTACCCATACATTCTTCAAAACCCTCTCCTACAAATAATGCATAAAAAAAGCATAGACAACCTCCAATCAACAATCCCTGATGATCAACCTCTTTTGTAGCTTCATTGCATGCCTTCAATCTGCAATCTCTCAATCTGAAAACCCCTTACAAATCTTTCAAAAATAAAATACAAAATCATTTGCAACAACAAATCCAATGGTTTGTAAAACCACTCCTTCCAACTCCTGTAACAACACAAATTCAACACAAATAATTATGCCCATTTGCACCAGCAACTTTTGGAGTCTCAATGGCTGCATCACAACCATAAAACCTGCAATAAAATCATTCCCAAAACCCTCCTTGGAGGTATTCCATTCCCTACTTGAGTCTTCCCTGCAAAGCTACAAAAAAACTCCCTCCAACCTGTCCCCCAAAACTGCCTTCCAATTCCTTTTTTTATTGTTTTTTTTAGAATTCTCTAGAATCTCAACTACAGCTCAGAGAATTAAATAATATTAATTTTTTTCTCTCCACCACATGTACGCCATCTCCTGTAGCTGCAAAATTAGACCTCAAAATAATAATTAAAACTCATTTAAAATCCACTTACAACAACCCCCTCAAAAATAGGATTTTTCAACTTTCTTTCCCCCTCTTTTTGACTCTCAAGAAAAAGAAAGAAGACAAAAATTAGTTTTGTCATCCACTTCTCCAATCCCTAATTTTTAGGGGTAATGATTTTATGTCCCCATTCTTCATGCCTCTTCTGGAAATTTAAACAATTAAATTTAATTGTTTTAAAAATTGCTTTTCTTATCTTAGGTGCCCACTCTCTCCATCCCTATTTTTTTAGGTATTTTTGGAATCTCAAAAATAATATTTTAAATGCAATAGAAAGTCTCCAAAATCCCATGCCAAAATTTCTAATTTTGAATTTCAAACTCCAAATTACCTCCCACACTTTTTCTCTCTCCAGAAATGCAATATTTAAATAAAGACCAATTATTTAATAAAGTATTTTGGCCACAACATTGTAATTTATTTACCTATTGCATAATTAAAGAAAACCTTAAAAAATTTAATACTTTCTTTTTGGTTGATGAGGATAGCCCTTTGACCATGGATGCTCCTGCATCAGAAGATTTGTTATCTTAGTTAACTTCTTTTCTTGATATTTTAGTTATGGTATTGTACTTGCAATGTTTTTTTTCAAGGTTTTAGTAGGGACTAGATGAGCTTGCTTTGAAACTCTAAGGCCATTGGCATATAGACTTCTTGTAGAGCTAATTCATCATGTTCAGTTGAACCTTTCACTTTCTCAAGTATTGTTTTTCTAACTTTATTTTTAGTATTTGAGTAATTTTCACTTTTCTAAATTATGTTTTTGTGTTTAGTACAATTTATTTTTGCATCAGAGTGATTTTGCTCCCCTCTCCCTATTTGTATGTTACTTTTTCATAAAAAAACATATTAAAAGTTGATGATCATAAAATTCCTTTTAAAAAATTTCTTGTGGCTTTCAATTATACCTTCATGTTCATCTTAAAAAACTCAAATCTAGGCTTTTGGAGGATTGAAAATAAGATGTATTTTTATGTTTCTTATGCTATAATTGGATATACGCTTACATTAGATGATTGTAAAGTTTAGGGTAGTTTTGAAGGTCATTACCAAGTGGGAAAATAATTTGGTGTATCAAAATAATTTTTCTCCTCTCCCTATTTGTTTGTTATCTTTATCATAATAAATACATTTTATAGGATCTATTGTTGACAATCATACAATTCTTTTTTTTTAATTTCTTGTGCCTTTTTTAATTGTACCTTCCATGTTCATCTTAAAAAACTCAAATCTTGGATTTTGGATTATTGAAATAAGATTTATTTTTATGTTTCTTATGCTCTAATAGGATATATGCTTACATTAGATGATTGTAAAGTTTAGGGTAGTTTTGAAGATTACCAAGTGGGATACTATTTTGGTGTATGAGATCTTCCTTGTGGAAACCCACAAGGGTCTTATTTTTCTCATTTATCTTATATATGTTGTTCAAAAAGGCATAAAATTCTTCCCCTTAAAGACTCAAACTTTTATCTTCTCTATTCATTACACATGCCTTCATTCATACAACCTACTCAGATTGTATCATTAGGTACACTCAAGTTTTATAAAATATTCATTTATTCTTGCTACGTTAAAACCAAAAATATTGTTTTCTGTGTTTGCAATATGATGCTTTAGTTGAAGCTTTGTAAATCATTTCCAAGGGTTATGGCCATTGTGTTAAGATGTGGACTCATAGAATTGACAAGCCATTTTTTTCCTTGGACTCAGATTTGGTGCAAAAATTTAGTGCAGACTTGGAAAACCAAAAAAATTATTAAAAAATAGTGAATTTAATAAAAAACTAACTATATTGCATCTCATATCAAAATAAATTTAGACACACACAAAATAATCAGTTGGATCTACCATACATGTGTAGACAACAAAATAAATAAAAAATGACGTGAACAATATACTTGGATTCTAATACAAAAGAAAAATTGTTTTGATATCCTTAAAATTGTTTTTTTTGGTACACATCACAAACAATGGATTTCAAAATCCATCCTGATGGTACTAGCAAAAAAATACATAAAAAATCAAACTAAGGTTGAGAGAAGCCACTCAGCCAACATTAGCTTCAAGTTGTTGGACCATGCACCCCTTTGAGTATGTCAAAAAAGAAAGTGCAACCATTCTATCCCCAGAGATTTAATCAAATAGAGAATCATACTCCAACTTAATGGAGGATAAATCTTCATTTGTTGCTAAAACTCTTGTGGTGGAGGCATATGTTGTAATGCATATATACAAGGTCATTGAACCTTTGCATTAACAACCTACTGCACTTTTGGAGTGTATGTTTTCAAACATAGTCCAATTTCACTCACAACTTGAAGTTCTACATGGTTGGCTCAAAACTTGGATGACACTTTTCTAAATGTTAGGCACTGAGTGCCAAAATTCTCCCACCATGCATATTAAGGATAACTATTTCCACATTTGGCATAGGTTTAGTAGGATTGAATCAACATAAATAAAATAATTCAAACATCCAAGAACTTAACTTCAATGCTTTGATAAACAAACCTTCAATGACTATTAGCATTCCTTATAGTCATTCTTATGGGAACTATCAAAAAAAACTTGAGTGGCAGACCTCTTTTTTTTTACTATGATCATTATTTTGGATTCCCCTTACAAGGTTCTAAAACATAACAATAAATCAATATATGTTCATTTGGGAAAACAGATTCCAATATGACTATCCACATAGCAATTTAGGCCTAATAAGGCTTGAACTAGACAGGGTTTATTGAATCTTCTATGTCTAGGTTCAAGCTCACTTACTTAATGCTTCAAATAGCCTTTCTTTGACCTGCAAAAGCTTTAAAATCCATTAAAAGTCCTTTTCCACGTGTATTTTTGCAAACCCTAGGTCTTAGGCTTCTTAAAACTTTGTTTTAGTAGACTGAGACACAAATTTACATTCAAAGCTTCAACTCTTTGCACATATGCCTTCACCTTATGGTCTATAACCTTTTAAATATGAATCTATATGCAACAAGGAGTTTACACACCATAAATTGAGAGCTTTCATTGGATTAAGTAGAAGAAACACAAATTCTAAAGCCATTGTTTACCCTAACAGGGGTTTTGACCTGTCTATAATAAATTTACAATATCTTCCTTCATACTTGATAAAAATGAATGAAACAAACTGGAAAATGAAATAGACTCATGGATTTATCCATTCCCATGACTTCCCCTTAATAACATGACTCTACTTATTTGTACAATAATCTGAAACATAGATTTATCAGAAAAACACAGAATTTTGCATATAAAAACAGGGCTCCAACATTGAACTTTTCATTATTACAACCTTCTTGTCCTCTTGCTCGAGGTTCTCCATCAATTTAAAGATTTCCCAATCTTAACTACCACAACCAATTGACCAAAACCAAATTTACAACTCCTTGACTCTTGAACTTCCACTTTTTTTCCTTTTTGCATTTTCCCCAATTGCACCTATTTGACAACTTTAACATTACCTTGCAATTTTGCTATTTTAGACCTCCTAGACACCTAAGACATTGAAAATGGTCTACTAGACCTTATTACATTGATCATACAACTCAAAGACCTAAAATCCCAACTAGTTCTTATGGACTATGGGAAAATTTATGTTCAATATATTATGCAAGTAAAAATAGAGAATTCTTATTACAGAATTCACAATGATAAAGAAATTCCCAAAATTTATATAAGGAAATCTCAATACTAGAGTAATGGTAAATCTACAGAGTAGGCTACCTGTTGGCTACTTATTTTATAGCTTTTATATTGAACAAGGTGAAGGTTATCATCTATTCCCTAGAATCTTTTCTTAAACATATTTCCCACTGCTACATTTTGGCTTATAGGGTATGTTCTATATGAGTTATGTATAATGTTGTACTTTGTAGTTAAGGTCGTTTTACTTGGAGATGAAAATTTTAGGAAAACCCTATCTATGTTTTTTTTTCCTTGACAATAATTCAAAGGCCACACAAATATCTTTGAGGTAGTTGTGTTTCCATCCAACAAGTTGAAGAAAAATCATGCACTTAGTAAGATTTTAAGAGAGATTCTTTCTTAGCATTCCATGTGTTAAATGCTAAATTACACCACTTTTGTATGCATAGAAAGTTACATCTCAACCCTTTAAATATGGTTTACATTGGTCTATAAAATTAGTTTTCTAAAACAGACTCAATCTTAAATCAAATTTCTATTTGGTATCATAAATTTGAGTTCTATTGGTTATCCTTTGCTTCTATCTTTACTATATTAATAATTAAGTTGACATGTTTGGAATTGAGATTTATCCAAAATCCAAATATTAATGAAATGAATAAAACAATTGATAAAATATTTCTTGACTAATCCTCACAAGAATATGGCTCTTGGCTAGATATTCACAGGAATATGTCTCTCACTATATATACTATCTTACATGCTTTAGAATACTTGTCCCAATTGGCTAGAATGTTGGAAGAGCTAGTTAGGGAACATTGGGTGCATTTTATTTAAGAGCAGCAAGGCTACGTATTCTGTTTTTAAAAAAAAAATCTTCTATGTCGATGATAGCTGGTATGGAAATGCAACATTGCTTGGAGTTTTCATCTTAGAGATGACCATTGCATTCTTTAGAATTTTTGTGTGTTGAGAGTATGAAAGGCTTAGATCACAACTATTGTTTTCTAAAATTATGGTCTAATTAATTGTGCTAAGCTACATTAGGAATGGCTTTTGCATCTGGGTAGCTGATTTATTTTTCTTTTGTACATTTTGCAGTTTATGTGGGGCCTTGGTGTTCCTACAAAAGAAGAAAAGTTATGCGATGTTTATGGTTTTGATGATGAGATATTAGATATGTTTCCCAAGCCTGTACTAGTTGTACTCTTCCTTTTTCCACTCAATCAACCAGTAAGTGGATTTCCATTTCCATCAATGAGTACTTGAAAGTTGAAAAGTTGTAGACTTGTATGTTATGTTTGTAGCCAATGGCTGGTATTTTGCACATCTATTTCTTTGCAAAGATTCATTGCTAAAGCCTGAATCATATGCATATTAAGTGAAGAATTCAGTTCTTTCTATTTAAATCATTCTCCAGTAACCTTAGTATGATCTTTTCAGGACTTGATATCCAGTTCATGTGGTTAAAAGTAACAATATTCTCATTTTCTTTCTAGCTTCTAGAAAATTATGTCAGATTAAGGACTATTTAATTGTTAGTGCTTGTGATAAATAATGTTGAGATGCTCATGTGAACTGTTAGTTTATCTCACCAAGTTCATATTGTGAAATATAACATGTAAGACTATTGTTTATCTGCATCAGTATAATGAAACAGTATTATAAATGCTTAATATTTTGTCAAAATAAATGAAAAATCTAATTCTAAACATATGGTTGGAAGGAATTGGAATCATGTTTTGTATAGGCATGAAGAAGAAAAGGTAGTTTTCAATTCATGATACTATCTTGTGGAGGAGAACTACACTTTCTAATAAAGTTCACTGATTAATTGCCATGTACCCAGGTCTTCTTTGGAAGCTTGGAACTTGAGAAAGGAACTTAAAAAACATATATGATACCATGGACATTGAATGCACTAGTTCAAATATAGACAATTTGCACAATAATTATTGGGACTTTAAAGAAGAATTACCCATTGCAAGGATGATAGCACACAAATGTGGCTGAAATGAGAAAAAAAGTGTGCCTACTACAATAAACCGTTCCCTCATAATTGGAACTATAACTGGTCTTTTTTTTCCTTAGTAGAAACATGCCCAGCCTGTTAGTCTTTCCCTCTATCTCTTGAGTTATATGCCATATGTTTACATATCCAAGGGGTTCAAATTTGTTGTATTACATTCCCTTTACTTCCATCTTCCATCTCCTAGGTTGACTCTTTGGGTGTGTGTTTTTCTGATTTGACCTTAACTTGGAACTTCTCTACCATGGTCTTGACATGGTCATCCAAACTCTCAAAATACCCACAATATCTTGGTGCCAATTTTTACAACTTTTGATGATCAATGAGATTCACCTGGGTTTTACTCTAAGAATATATGATTCCCAACATGAAACTTTCTTTGTACCCTATGTGCATCCACAAATGTTCTATCTGTTTTGGACCATTTTAAAATTCTTTATATGGCATATTGGTTTTCCATTTCTCTCTTTTTATTATTTTCAAACAAGGCTTCATTATGTACAGATGGTGTTGGATCCCAATTACTTAGTTTCTTGAATCTTGAAGCTTTTTCTGAATTTGGGTTTTAGAAGTTTGCATGTACACATGACACTGAACCCCCATTAGTGTCTCAAGTTCCCATATAGTGAATCCCTATGTTTCTCAAATTCCCAAATCCTGAACTATACTTCAGAATTATTCTTACTCATGGAAATGCAACCATGTTTCTTAGTTTCAGAAATTCTCAAATGTCAAATAAGAGATTATACTTAAGTTTTGATATAGAGTTGAAACTTTCAAGTACACAATAACATTGTATTCCTATAACTCAATTTTCCAAAGTTTGACATCCTATGTTTAGGTTTACTTTGAAATTTGACTTTTTTGTCACTTCTTTTTGAAACTTACAAATTTCCAATATGAACTTAATAGATCATTGTAGGCTTTCTTCTAAATTCATTCATCAAAATTTTTGTGCAAAATTCCTTCAGAAACTTGCATAATCTGCAAGAAATTCATTTTAATGTTGCAACACTTTTCCTTCTTATGGGAATTCTCTAAAGATATGGTTTAATTTTGCAACCTATTAACTTTATTGGTAACTTTTTTGGGGGATTTTGTAGCTCTTCAATTTGATTTATCTCCAAAAGTTACTACCCTTCCACAACCTTTGCAGCTTGTTGAAACCATTTTATGGATTTGTTTTTCCCAGCCAAACCCCTCTTTTTTAACAGTCATGATATTTCCAAATCCCATAGTGATGGTCAAAATGTAATTATTTTTCCTCTTCCTGGTGATGGATCACAAAGTGTGGTCCAAAAAGTTGGTTTTAAAAATCTTGATGAATAAGTTTTACTAGTTTTGGACTTGGTATTGTGATGCCTTTATGTAATGTACTCAAATCTTCTATGAGTCTTGAGGTGTGACAAAAACCCTTATATTAAACTAATGCAAAGAAATTGAAAACACTTTTTCAAATAAATACAGTTTTCACTATATTTGTTGTAACTAAAAGAAAATCATTCAGCATGGATATAAAATTGCTTCAATGGAATGCAATATAGTTGTACACTTATTCATATACTTCCCTACCTTATTTCAAAATAATGTAACCAACCCTGGCACCTCCATACTCATATCCCTCTTTTCGTGTACTAAGGTTATAATTTCACAAGGATGGAAGGATGCAATTGTGGCTAAGACAAACAATGCAAAGGGTGTCAGCTATGGTATACTATATCACCTCACAACCATAAGAAAAACTCATCCCCTTTTCCCTAGTAGCAATCCCTTTGGCCTGATACTGTAGGTGTTGTATTTAGAAAACTTATTCGCATGCCATTTCTTATGGACTATGGGAAAAATTTATGTTCAATATATTATGCAAGTAAAAATAGAGAATTCTTAGTACAAAATTCACAATGATAAAGAAATTCCCAAAATTTATATAAGAAAATCTCAATACCAGAGTAATGGTAAATCTACATAGTAGGCTACCTACTGGCTACTTATTTTATAGTTTTTTTATTGAACAAGGTGTAGGTTATCATCTATTCACTAGAATATTTTCTTTAACATATTTCCCACCGCTACATTTTGGCTTCTAGGGTATGTTTTGTATGAGTTATGTATAACATTGTACTTTGTAGGTAAGGTTGTTTTACTTGAATCCTAGTTGAATCATTGGTTTCTTAACATTGCATCTTTCTTAACATCCAATTCACTTTCTACATAGCCAAATAATGGAAGCAATAAAAATACTCAGAAAATGTATTTCAGACTTGTACAGGTGGATAATGAGACAATGTAATGAACAAATATGAAGTGTTTGAACTCACAAAATGATACAGTGACCAAGTAAACACAATATATGTTTCCATAATTTGCTACAACAACACTAACCTACATTTACATTCATTTTTTGTTCATTTATTACATAGACAACAAGAATCCCAACCCGATTTGGATGTTGGAGTTGAGACAATGTTGTTAGCGACCTAGTAATAGATTTTACCCTTGAATAAGGGCAACGACCAACCTTCTAAACCTTCTTGAAGCCACACACTTGGCTGGTGATGGTCATCAAGTATGCTTTGTCTTTGCCACTAAAGCAAGTCCACATAATGAAATTTCTCTATCTTAAAATGTAAAAGCATTTTTGCAAATAGTCTATAAGTTTGCATTTCCAATACCTTGTATACCTGTCAAACGTGGTTTTATAAATGTTGAAATAGTTTCGTTCCCAGTTAAAAAATTCCAATAAGAGCAACAAAACAAAGGTCTTTATATTGATGTTTAATAAAAAAATATGAAAGTATTGCTTTGGAATTTCCTGAAATGCTTTTCTTTCTTGCAAAGCAGTAGATTTTGAGGCAGGAATGGAATTTTAACAGTGTTTGTTGTTTCCTCTCTTTAATGTGATAATTTTGTATCTTTTCGATGGTCATGTATCTGGATTTCCTTTGTCAGGTTTTTGAGAGTGGGAATATCAATGCAAAATAAATAGTCCTTTCAAACATGGCAACAAATTTTGACCGGATTCTATTAAAGTTTGAGTTTTGTTACTTGCAATCCTCTCTATGCAATTTTTTATGCTTTATTTCCTAAATGATGTAAAGAAAAAACAATTAACACATTACACTATATTTACTCATTTGAACAAATGCATAATTTCTTCTATTTCTTCCTTTATTTTAGGATCCTTTCACATTTTCTAATTATCACAGAGCAATACAAGAGCCTTTTGATTACTACATGTTTGGAAAAATTTACATTCGGCCATTGATTGATTTCAGGTATTGCTGTTGTGATTCTCAAGAAGGTTTTAGTTCTTTTTTTTAATCTGATAGGATTGGTTGTATCTCATAGGAGGGTTTCTGATTGTAAATTTAAGCAGCATTTGATCACCCCTAAAAATATAGAGGTAGATTATTTTTCCTCAAGATTTTTCCATTGAATTTGTTTTCTATTAACTATGTAGTTTTGACAAATGAACGATAAGGTTATTTCAATTTCTGAGACAAAATGACATCCTTGAGAAAATTTTTGAATGTAAGGGAGGTTGTCTATATGTTACACTTGCTAGGGGAATTGGATTGCTTAGCAAGAAAATATTTCTAAATGAATTTAGCTCTAACTCTATGGGAAAGATGATAGCTTGATAGACATACACAATTCTACCTATATGGGAGTGATGACAGCTGGATGGAACATCTAAAGAGGTTCTAGATAGGCTAGAGGAAAGCTACGAGGAAACTAAATTGATAATGTTTGAAGTTTCTTTTTCTTTCTTAGATGTTGAGTCTGATTAATAAGTTTAATGTTGTGTTGCAACTTGCAGTTGAGTATGTTGATATGATAAAGGCTAGCATTGATGATCCTTTAAAAGGTATCAGAATTGCATTAGTCAATGAAGAAAGGTAAAATTATTTATCTTTATTATAATTAGTGGAACTTGCAACTACAATATCTAATTAAAATCTACTTCCAAATATATTTTTGACATGCAAATTTTGAAACCTTATTTTCAAGTTGCAGCTCCAAATTAGAGAAGTAAAAGGTGAATACCAGCGAGGAAGAGTTTGGAGGAGCCGAAACCAATAGCAGCGGGAAAGCTATGGATTTGTAAAGGGATTAAATGGGTTGAGCCCCTATAGGAGGTCACTACCCTTCCAAAAGGACTACAGTTAAGGAAGGGGAAAATAGTATAAGTATATGAAAATATGAGTATTTTGTTTATATAGTGTGAGTAAGTTGTACAATGTCACTGAGACATTGAATGTAACCAATGAGATTTTGAATTGCCAATGAGGCTTAATAAAGTAAATTTTTAGAGTGGTTTTTTCTCCACTCATAAATACTATGTTGTTTGTGTTTGTGTTTGTGTTTGTGTTTGATCAATCATATTTGTTCAAGAATTTTAGTCTTCATTTCATGGTGCTTCTTCAACATTTGAATATCTATGATACTTGAATTTTATATGCACTAATTTGTGAGGATTAATTAAGTTAGATTTTATTTGTAATGACTAAATATATGACTAAAGTAATGACTTACATGACTAAATTAATGACTAAATTAACGACTAAATATATGACTAAATATATGACTAAATGAATGACTACCATGACTAAATCAATGACCAAATCAATGACTAAATAAATGACTAAAATAGTTTAGTCATAAATTTGGTGGTGTTATAAATGACTACAAATAAACCACTAAAATAATCACATGACTAAAATTAATGACTAAAATATATGACTAAATAAATGACCAAATCAATGACCAAATCAATGACTAAATCAATGACTAGATAAATGACTAAAATAGTTTAGTCATAAATTTGATCGCATTATAAATGACCAGTAATAAACTATTAATGGTCATGTGACCAAAATTAGTCATATATATGCAATTTTTAGTAGTTTATTTAGTCATATATTGTTGTTTTTGTACTAGTGATATCTTCATAATAATTGACATTCCAAGAGCTTATACCACTATTCCCATATCTTATCATGTGTCGATAAATGTTGTAGACATATAAAAATGACCTAACACTTATCACACACCCTAAATAGCATCAAACAACATCAAACAACATCAAACAAGATCCCATAACATCCTGTAATGTCTCGAAACATCTCAGAATCAACCCATAACTTCTCGAAACATTTCAAAATCAACCTAGAACATCTCGAAACCTATCGAAATCAACCTAGAACATCTCATAATCAACCTAGAACATCTTAGAACATCTTAGAATCAACCTGGAACATCTTGGAATCATCCTAAAACATCTCAAAATCATCTCACAATGCTCCAAAAAATCTCAAAATCATCACACAATATCACACAACACTGCATTTCACACCAGCAACATCTAAAACCTTAATTTCCTCTATTAATTGAATAATACAACATTATTTAATTAATTTACTTTTTCATCATTCTCGACAATTTAAATAAATATTGTTTATTTAATAAAGTCTTGAAAACCCTAATTCTACTATTAATTAAATAAAATTGCATTATTTGATTAATTCACATTTCTTCATTTCGACCAATTAAATAAATTACATTTACTTAATAAGTTCTGAATCTAATCTTATTTCATCCTGATTGATTAAATAATGCCAATTATTTAATTACATCACTAAATTTCCTTATTCCCCTAAGTTGATTAAATTATTAAACCATAATCATTTAATTAACGCACTTTCCCTCCAAATTTTGAATAATTAAATCAAACTATTCAAATCATTTATCAAAAATAAAATCAAACTAATGCAACTCTATTTGTAAAAGTCAAACTTGATTTGCACATTCAACTCCAAAAAGGAATTAATTAATTAAATCAATTAATTTGTATTCCTCACCCACTTTTTGATTGAGAAAATTATGGGTTGCTAACTAAGCAATCTAATTTGCTAACTGGTCAATCTATTTCCTAACTACAATCAATCAATTCCTAACTGATCAAACAATTTCTAACTAATTAATCTATTCGCTAACTATCCAATCTATTATTCAATCACCCAAATTGTGCAATCAAATTTGTACAATCTTCTCATGTCTAAATCCTCTCAACACATTTTGACCATTGATCTGGATTTTCTGCAACGCAATCCTAATCGTTGATTCAAAATCTCATTTCCTATATAAAAAATCTCTCTCCTCACAAAAAAGGATTGAAGAATCAACATAATTTTTGCAACAAATTGCTATCACAATCACCATTGATAGAGCTTCAACCTTTTTTGATTAACCAATCATCATTCATCCAGCTTTTCACAAACTATGGAGGTTTCGTGGTGATAAGACCAATCCAACATCAAGCAAATACACTCAACTACAGGATGGTAAAGTTGTGCTTATTGCTTGCATTCATTTGGGTAATCATAGGTTTTTTAATGTATGTTCAATTAGCTTAGTTTCATTTCATATGTGTAGGATTAGATTTTAGATTTTATGTGTTTGATCTTGGCTTAGATCCTAATTTCAATTGTAGTTTGATCTTGTTTCCGTCAATCATCTTCCCCCTCACACAAATGTCACTTATTTTTTTCACCTTTCCACCAAGACAATAATTACATGGACATGGATATTTGTCCATGTCCCTGTCATCGGCTATTCTCTCATCAAATGCATAGTATTGATCCCTAGTCAACCTTCGACGTTGATCCATCTGTAATTTTCTACACAAAGCAACAAAAAATTGTAGACTAAGAGACAAAAAATATTTTTTTAATTGAAAGGAATTTCCATAGCAATAGAGTTATAGAGAGAAAATAAAATAGAGAGTTTAACTAATGAATTGTAAAAATAGATTTTTTTAGTTTATATTCAAACTGTTGATTACATTGCATTGCACATCTTTCAAACTCAAAGCATTACTTCACATTGCATAACTAATAACTAGATGCTGATAGATGACAAAATTTCAATTACAATATAGTTTTTACAAAGTCAACCTAAGCAGTTATGCAATTACTTCACATTGCATAACTAATAACTAGGAGCAGCTACCAATTGCATTTGCTTGTCATGGCATTCCATGAGACTACATTTCTTTGAGGCATTTTTTCAAAAAGTTCACTACCTTGTCTATGCTACCACATTTTTCATACATGTCTACCAAAGAATTTTATCAAACAGTTCACGCTTGTTGCTAAGACTAAAATCCCAAAACAAGTGCTTTCAAACAAGCTAAGGATGCCTGAAATCTATCAAAGCATAATAGTAATAATAGACAAGGATCTGTTGAAAATTCAAAGAAATGTGGGCTCATGGTGATGGAATGCCATGACAATCCATAGCAATTTGATTTTCATGGCATTCCATCACCATGAGACCACATTTCTTTGAGGCATTTTTTCTAAAGTTCATTTCCTTTTCTATGCTACCACATTTTTCATACATGTCTACCAAAGCATTTTATCAAATAGTTCACTACCTTGCTGTTATGGCTAAAATCCTAAAAAAGGTGATTTCAAAAAAGCTATGGATTCTTGGAAAAAATTATCAAAGAATAATAGTAAGCAATAAGCTATGGTCTCATGGTTTTTTTTTTGGCACAAAAAATCAGCGTGATTTTATTTGCATTTTTTGTAGGTTTTAAAAGCATTTTTTGGAAATTTTGCTATTTGAAATGGAAAAAAAAATTTATGGTCAGTTTTATGCTCTTTTTAATTGTAGGATTCTCATGATTAGTGAAAAAGGTAGTTTTCATGAAGGAATGGAAAAATACGTAGAGCCTTTGAATTATACCCATACTCTACAATGGCATTGAATCATTTAGCAAACCGTTTTTTCTTCACAGGGCAGCATTTTCTTGTAGAATAGTTGACTGAGATAACTCTTGTTCAACTGACCACCCTCTCATGAAATCTCATTCATATTATAATATTTCATGATCTTATCATAGTAAAGTTGATTATGACACAATTGGCTGCTGCTACATGACATCAATCAAGGAAAGCCAAAGACCACAGTATTTTTTGGATAGGTTCAATTGAAACTGGGAGATCTTAAGAGTTCTCTCTCAAATTTTGAAAAGGTTTTGGAGGTCCACCCTCAGAACTATGAGAGCTTAAAATTTGTAGGCCATATATATGCTCAGCAAGGGCGGTCAGAGAAGGCTTTAGAAATTTTAAGAAAGGAAACTCGCATAGATCCACATGATGCCCATGCATTTATCAAGATGAGTGAGTTATTAATATCGTCAGACCCCAGTGCAGCCTTAGATTCTCTTAAGACACCAAATTATCTTTTGAAGAAGAGCAAAGAATAAGTACCCATTCAATTCTTAAACAACATTGGGGTTCTTCATTTTGAGTGTGATAAACTAGAATTGGCTCAACAAAAATTTATGGAGCCCTTAGGAAATGATGTTCTACCTCTACATAAATCTTTGTGGTTAGTTTTGTGCATATTTTACTTGTAGGATTCTCACAGTTAGTGAAAAAGGTAGTGTTCATGAAGGAATGGAAAATATGTGTAGAGCCTTTGAATTATACTTGTACTCTGCAATGGAATTGAATCATTTAACAAACTATTTTTTCTTCATTGTAGGGCAGCATTTTATTGTGGAATAGTTGACTAAGACAAATTTTGTTTCAACTAACCACCCTCTCACGAAATCTCATTCATATTATAATCTTGCACAATCTTATCATAGTAAAGGTGATTATGAAACCACTAGCTGCTACTACATGACATCAAGCAAGGAAAGCCAGAGGCCACAAGATTTTGTGGATAGGTTCAATTGAAGCTTGGAGATCTTAAAATTTCTCTCAAATTTTGAAAAGGTTTTGGAGGTCCACCATGAGAACTATGAGAGCTTAAAAGTTGTAGGCCATAGATATGCTCATAAAGGGTTGACAAAGAAGGCATTGGAAATTTTAAGAAATGAAACTCGCATAGATCCACCTAATGCCCATGCATTTATCAAGATAGGTGAGTTATTAATATCATCAAAACCCAGTGCAACCTTAGATTCTCTTAAGACGCCAAAGTCTCTTCTGAAGAAAGAAGAGAAGAAGTACCCATTCAATTGGTAAAAACATTGGCGTTCTTCATTTTGAGTGTGATAAACTAGAGTTGGCCCAACAAAATTGTATAGAGGCATCAGGAAATGGCATTTGGGTTGAATTCATAAATAAAAGCCCTAATGCTAATTTTGTAGTTTTTCCTATGCTCTTTAAGGATATGAAATTCTTCCATCGACTAGAAGAAGGTGGTGTTTCACTTGAGTTACCATGGGATAAACTCACAACACTATTTAATCTTGCTAGGTTGTTTGAACATCTACATGACACTAAAAAATAAAATCTTTTATATAGGCTAATATTGTTCAAGTTTCCTGATTATGTGGATACATATCTACATCTTACAGCCATGTCTCAGGCTCAGAATGAGATCCAACTAAGCCTAGAATTGATTGGGGATGCATTTAAGGTGGATAAAAAATTCATCAAATGCTTTATCTATGCTTGGAAAAATGGAATTGAAAACAGATGACTGGATTAAAGAAAGGAAACAATTAAAGTTGCACAAAGTGAATCAAATGGAAAGAATTCTTATGTTAACATTTCACTTGGAAATTGGAATTATTTTGTAGCTTTTCGAAATGAGATGAGGGATCCAAAGGTGGAGGAAAAAAATCTTGAGAAGGCTAGAGAAATGTATTGTAAAGTGTTGGCACAGAGACCAAGAAATTTTTATGCTACAAATGAGGCAACCATTGTGCTAGCTAAAAGGGGTCAATTTGATATTACAAAGGAAATTTATACATAGCTACAAGAAGTTGCAGCAAGAAACATCTTTGTCCAGATCCCTAATGTGTGGGTAAATCTAGCACATGTTTACTTTGCACAAGGACAGTTTTGGCTTGCAATGAAAATGTATCAAAAATGTTTGAGGAAATTATAATTTGGAACTGACACCAAAGTTTTATTATATTAAGCTCGAGCACATTATGAAGTAGAACAATGGCAAGATTGTAAAAGAACATTATTAAGAGCAGTAAACATTATTAAGAGTAGTAGATTGTAATGAGCATTTTGAATTTGTGTTTAATGTAATGATGGTTTCGAATTACCTCTAAATTCGCTGCAAAGGGCATCCCCAAATCCAATTTCACTATAGAAGGCCTTAGCGAATTCAAATTCACAGCAGCAAAATTTGAATTACTTTCCCTTGCCCACCTTTTCAGAAGTCTCCAGGTCCTCTCTAAATCCTTATCACCCATGCAAGTAGCTACTATAATTGATCAAAATGCCTCATGCTAGGCTAACGAATGAATCAAGGTTTGCAATGAAGGAATAAAGCAAGGTCAAGTGAGACAAATGAATCTACAATGAAAGTGGATAATTGTGCCAATACAACATGCCAATAATTGGTTGAATTGTTTTTTTTTTTAAATCTACTTTGGATTTGATGACTAACTCTTTAGTTATTTTTATTTTTGTGACTAAATAATGTTTTATTCAATGACCAAATTAGTCATTTATTTACTCATTTATAGCTGAGTTACAAAAAATGAGTAGAATTTAGTCATTTTTAGTTGTTGTGACTAAAAAATTTTCACTTAGTCATTTATTTGCCAAATTCTACTAGTGTTAGAAGTAGTTGTAGTTTCCTTCTAACAACTACCATCTTCTCTAGATGGGATTAAGGCAGGAGGTCCCGAGATGATTTTTTCTTTGCTATCATTACCCTTAGGAGGTATGGGTTGCTCTTTAGGAAGGAGGACACCTATAGCAGGAGGAGGATCAAAGACTACTATACCATCACTACGAAGCCTTAGGTATTCTTTAGGAGCACTTATGTTGAGAGGGGGATCTTGATATCCTAACCCTTTGATTTCTTCAATTCATATTTTATCTAGGACTTGATGGATTTTATGTTCATTTGTTGTATCACATCCTTGTTTGCATAAGATTGTAAATCCTTTGCCATATGTCTCTTCAAGGTTGATTGATGTGTTGGTCACTTTGTTGACATAGGATGGTTGAATGTTTGCTTGTTTAGAGGTGTTAGGTTCACCTATGGTAGGGAACTTAGGGTCAAATTGTGACTTAGTTTTAGGATGTAAAATTCCAAACATCTCGAGTTATGTGGGTTGTTCCATTGAAGGATAAAAGTATGCATTGTAGTCAAGATTGTTAAGGAAATCATTTATGAATTCATTCATGTTGGCATCATCTTCTCCAATGATTTCAACATCACGATGAGAACATGCATTAGGATTTGTGTGAGCTTGAGTGAGTTCAATTTCATTAGGGTCATTTCCAAAAACACAATGTGAAACATCAACCAAAGAGAATAAGGACTTCCACACATTGCCTAAACAGTTCTCCATTTTCAAAATTTCAGAACTAAACATGGTAATTTATTGATTACACAATGCAATAAGCTGAAAATGAAATGTTTTGATGCAATTTTGAATTTTTAACAATGCACTAATATGAAGAAATTTAAGCTAAATGCAATGAAATTGATGAAACAACAAATCAAGAAACTAAAATAGGAAGATAATAGCACTAAACAAAAGCTAAAAACTAATATTTTAATGTCCTAAAAATACAGATTTGTATCTAACAGGGACTCATTTTCCAATAAGGGTGAATGGGTCATGGTTAGGTCTTTCTAAGATTTTTCTATGGAATTTAGAGTGAATTTAATGCCTTTTTAGATGCCATAAGGTATAGATCAGACCTGACTAGGGACTTATTCGCTAGTAAATGTTAATGGGTCCTAGTTAGGTATTTTTAAACTGTTTTTATAGGATTTGCAAATTCTTACTTATATCTTTTAGTTCCAAGTCTAAAACAGTGAAATGCAGCTTCAGATTTTCAAAAAATTCAATGCAATTCAAAGATGAAACACAAGAATTAAGTTGAAATGCAATTTTGTTTTGATTTCAAATGCAATTGTATGAGGTCTAAATGAGATGCAAAATGACTTAATTATTTTTGTAACTTTCAGATTTAGAAAGATACAAAACAATACAAATCTAAACCCTATATGATATGCAAGATTTCAATGTAAAACAAGTAACCCTAAATGAAATATTAATTCAATGCAAGATCTAACATAAGATGCAATAAGAGACTCTAGAAATAAAAAAATTGAAGTGTTGAATGAGTCGGGTTCACCAAAAATAGAAAGGTTAAAAATAGGGTCCACCAAAATGGATCAACAAGATGATGGATCACTTATTTTTCTAAGGCCTTTTCATTCAAATTATGTCAAGTAAGATGCCAATAACAATAATAAATGTAACCTAGCTATTATAGCAACTATGAGGGAAGTTTTTAGAGCATAAAAAGCTATTTACCTAGCTAGAAAGTTGTTTTTGAGCTATGGAGGACTCATTTTCCTTCAATGGAAAATGGGTCCTTTTAGGGTTTTGGAAAACTAATTTCAAGATCTTGTTCCTTTATGTCTTCACTCTTGAACTCCCTGTTATCAGCTTATGAAATTATGTATATAATTTTGTAGAGCTTTTTCTATGATCTTGCACTTTGTATGACAACTTTTTGCAACTTTGCAACTTTGACAATTTTGCTCCAAAATCTTGATCTTCAACCTATAAATCTGCAATCACACACTCAAGGGTAGAAAAACTTGTTGATTTGTTAGTGAATGGTGGTTTTCCTCAATCAAACCCCTTGTAGGTAATTAAACCAAGTGATGAACTGAATAAAATGAAGCATTAAATATGAAATATGTAAATGATTTCACTTTGGACGTTGTCTTGTGAAACAAATCTACAATCTAACATGTAGTGGCCATGAAGAATGTAGATCTTGAATTTGAAATGATACTTGTAAATGGATCCTCGATGCAACATTAACTTCTTAGTTCAACACTCATGAATGCATTAAACCCTTGACATGATGATATGACTTTGAATTGTTGCAATAAACACTTGAAATATGCTTTGAAATGCCTTTGAAATGCTCTATAATGCTTGATCACTTGAATTCTTGAATGATTGAAAGTATTAGAATGAAACAATGTGAATTAACCCCTATTTATACTATAGGAGGATATTAACCCCAAAATTCAAAGAATTAAGGCTAACACCATATTTGAGAAGAAACATTATTAAATTCTTGCCATAATGAAATTCAAAAAGGGTGGTCTCATTAAGGGAGGACCCATTCGCCATCAAGGGTGAATGGATCTTGGCTCAACTTACTAGGACCAAACTTTTCCCAATGAAATATTTTGTTAATTAAATTATGATTGTTAGGATAGATCTTCGGTATGTGTCAAAATTAAGGCCTAAATTTGAATTAAAAGGGGGTTAATTACTCTAATTAACCACAATTAATTAAGGCCACCTAGATAAGTGTGGAAGTTATTTATAACACTTTACAACACTTAACAAGGTACACATTAAGTACATTTTATTCAGAAAGGGGCCCATTAGGCTTAATTAAGTAAATACATCCTAGAAAAGTGTGAAAGTGTGTTACAACACTTTACAACACCTTTGCAAAGGATCAATTAAGTCACGTTTTAGTCAAATAAAGGTCGTAAAATAGTGTGAATGTGTACAACACATTACAACACTACTCCAAGACATCAGTAATTCAATTTTAATGTCAATTATCAAACCAAGTAAGGGAAAAGGCTACTTTTTCCTTTACTACAGATGTTTATCAACTAGCTACTCCTAAAGGTGAGTTGCTATCTAATCCTATCACTATCATGCACCTTCACAAGTACCATACATGACTTTCAGAGATCCTAAAAAAATCCAAAAAATCAAAACAAGAAAAAATAAAAAGAGAAATAACCCATCCAAAAGTGAAAACCATTTCGGTGGCACTTTGAATAAGTATCATGGTGAAAACATGGAAATTAGGTGCCATACATAGCAAGTCATTTTCTCTACCATCTATTAGTGTTCTATTAGATTTTCCATTTTATCAATCATAAATCAAGCATAGGATCCTTCATAATAAAATTTCTCACCCATCTCATGGCCTCATAATGGTTGACATTTTGCATTACCCGCCTTCCATACCCATTATTTACTCAATAACTAGTCCTATACCTAACTAGGGGAAATCCTTGACCTATATTTTTAGAACGATCTTGTTATCACCTATCACAATCCACTTTCCATAGTAAATTTTTCATCCATAACAATCCATATTCCATAATAAATTTTTATCCCTTTTCAAGACTGACATGTTGGTTAGACACAAGAAAAACATCCAACAAAAGATTGACCTTTACAAATCATGAAACAACAAAGAAACTCTACAACTGGCCTTCAACATGGATGATCAATTTACTACATAGCTATTAATTTTATTTATCCTATCAAACTATCATTTTTATTACATAGATTGTTGCATCCTTGAAACCAAGCTATGTGTCTTACATGAGATGTTTCACTCCTTAGATCAGACATAATTTTTGGAATCCTATCAAACAATTATTCGTTAACAAGAAGATCTAAATGGTTGTTGACTCGTTTGGTCTACTTAGTCTCATATTTTTATCTAATTTATCTTATGTCATGTTTGTATTCTACTCAAGGATATCCACAAATGATTAGAGGAGTTAGGATGGATCATGAATTTCTTTTATTGATTTATGTTTATAGTTTTTCTTAACAATATGATTGGGGAAACTAAATACCTTGGTGTGATTGGGGTTCCATTTTGGCATAATCATGACATCCTATGAAATTTAAAGGTCAACTAATGCTTTCTTGCATTAGGATTATCATGCTTCATGGCTTCTTCCTCACATATTCCAACAATTTTATATTTTCACTAGTATAAATTAGGGAACTCCTTGTCTATTGTGTCTTAGTCTTGACAATAGATACTAGTGTCATCAAGGTTTGTCTCTATTGGTGTAAATAAAGTCTTATACCTAGTTAATTAATTACTAGGGGACTTATTTACATGTTAGTTAAGTTTACTTAGGTCCTAGGAAGGAATCTTTCTAGAAGGTGTTAGTTGTCATTAGTTGTTATCTTATCTTTTGACTTGTAACACATGTAAATCTAGGTAGTTGTGATTAGTTGTCTCATGTCATATGATTAAGACACTTTTCATAATCCTATGACATCTTGTATCTCACCTTGGCTATATAACCAAGGGGTTTCTACTACATTGTACACATCACAATCATATCATTGAATCATATTGATAAGAATACAGTTTATTCTTGTCATATTATATTCTTTGTCTCTTTTGTGCTTTCCATTTGGCCTCAAGATCTTGGAATCAATAACCAACTATAACATGGTATCAGAGCGGGTTGGGTGCCATTGGAGAGTCTTTTTCTAAAGAGAGATACCATATTTGGAGGTGTTCCATTTTTGGATTTTTATTGCAAGTTCAAATTAGAGCTTGTTGGTGCAAATCTAAGCTCACCAATGCATCTGGAAGGTTCAAGAAAGTTGATTTTTCATTTTGTTTCGCCCAAATCAGACATACAAGGCCAAAATTATGAGGGTTTGAAGTTGAAGAGTGGTTGCAAGATCTAGAAGGTAGCTACATTTTTGGAGCATTTTGGGTCAAATCCGACCCTACCATCACGTCCAAAAGGCCCAAAGACCCTAAGATCAATTGTCAATTCATCCAAATCAGAGCAATTGTCCAGTGAGGCAAAAAAATTCCCAAGGAGTCGTACGGCCCCTCAGGTCGTCATAAATACAGGGTACAATTTTTAAAAAAAAATATTCTATTTTCTACAATTTAAAATTTTCTTTCAAAAATTTATAAGAAATAAATCACAAATTTTTAAATCATTTGTAAAAAGTTTTTTTTTAAAATAAAAAATACATATTCAAGTAACCTAAAGGTACTACATAGCAATCCACAAAGTACCACAGAGTACTCTCTGCCGCCCAACCACAGACTATCAGGTGGCAGCTTTCCATTTTCCTAAGCCTGCCATCAAATCCATGGCCACTCTACCATCATCATTCATAAATCTGACGTTAATTTAAGAAAAGCAGTGGTAAATTTCCTATATCCAACGGTAATCAAAATCAACTAGTGTCCATAATAATTTTGGCCCGACCCTGCAAAATCAGGCGCTCTTGAAAGGAATATTCCAAACCATCCCACAAATTTTGCCGACCCTAGTGACGGTTAATGAAACATCAAATTCAAGCTTAGGTAAAGTGAATATTCTACACAAGGGGAATATACTTTTTTGATAGGCCTGAAGACGTCAATTTTAATCACGTATAATAATGATGTCACCAATGCATCAATGATGACATCGGCATTCTAAAAAAAAATCCCCCCCTCACCAATGGAGTTTTTGATTTTACAATTCAACTTCGAAGGCTCATAACTTAGTCATTTTGGAACCATTTTTCGAGCAATTTTTTTTATTTGGGCTAATTTTTTGTGCTCTGCACATAGGTGCAATTAGTTTCTAGTTTTGGTACCTGGGTTTTCCAAAATTTGCAGATTCTCACAAGTGTTGTTGCTTCATCCAAATTTTGGGAACTTTGGGGCTCATATCTTGCTCCTATAGTAACATTTTTGGGTGGTCTTTTTTGAAAGTGCGTAATTTTTCATGTAGTTTTCAATGGTATTATCAAATCGATCTCATTTTGTACAAAAAACTATACTTGAACTTATAGTCTATTTCAACATCTGTAAGCACTAAGATCAAGTCTAGCTTGCTATTTTTGGCATCTAGCAACTGTAAACACACTAAATATAAAGTGTGAAATCATATATTGCTATGGGGTTTCTTGATTGAGTGATTTTGGGGGTCTCTTGATGCATTCTTTTGATCTATTTGCTTGTGCTCTCTCATTTTCATGGATCATTCTAAGGTTCATTTGCTCACATCATATAATTATTCAACATGGCATCAGAATTCATGGAGTATTCTAATGAATGAAGGTCACACTCTATATGTTGAAGATAAGGTACCTAAACCTACAAATGGAGATAAAAAGATAAATGAATGATTAAACATACCAAAGCTCTTGGGTGTCTTCATATACTTGTTTCTCAAGATTTATTGTTTCAAATTGAATCATGTAAAAATTCTCATGAAGCTTGGGACAAATTGAGAACATTGTATGCTACTACAGATGAAGTAAGAGGCTATCAAATTGATAATGAACTAATGATCCTTGATCCTAAGAACTTTGATAACATCCAAGATTACATCACTAAGGTTAATGATCTAAGAGAGCAATGCAAAGCATGTGGAATTGATAAGGAAATTCAGTTGGTCTACAATACAATGAACAAACTTGGTCCTGATTATGCTTCTTTTGTTTCTAGTTTTCATACTCATATATTGACTATGGTGTTTGTATATACTACACCGTCATTTGCATCATTTTCTGATATGTTGATACATGAGCAACAAGAGCTTATCTCAATGGGTCTCATCAAGACTTCTAAATCTCAGGCATTGTTGGTTAGTTAGGTGAAAGAATCAAAATTAGATAAGAAATAGAAGAAAGCAAAGAATAATCCACATTCAAATTGGTGCAGGGGCACCCAAGCTCCTTAAGGGTCACTTGAAGATTCAAGAGGTTGCAGGGGTCATGAAGACCTATCAAACATCTCAGAGCATTAATTATGCAATTTTGGAACCTATAATGGCCTTTGGAGTGGATAAATATAATATAAGGATCAAAAGTCCCGAGGGTCCTGATAAGGACCATACGACCAAGATGAATTGTAAGTGGACCAATAATCTCTAGGTAGGAGTCTAGTTAAGAATATAAGGGTTTAATTATGTCAATAAGGTTGAATAATAGAAGTGTAATAGTTTTGGAGGGGTTTTAGTTAGTAGAAATCAATAAATGAGAAGTTGGAAATTCAAATTTTGAAATCCAACGACTAGTTTCAGTTTGGGCGGGTAAGTAGTTTTTAGGTGTTTAAACAACAATAATGTAATCAAACCAATCCAAGTCTGTTGGAGCAGTTGGGAGATGAGTCTACAAGCTTAGAGAAGTCATTTTTATGGCAAGGTAGTTGAGATTGAAAGGATTGTACAGACTGCTATAGAAAAAAGAATAAAACTTCAGTTTTCTTGCATTTTCTTGTGTTTTTTTTATTTACTGATTTCTATTGATGATATGATCAATTGGATGGTTTAGGTACTTGTACTTACATGCATTTACTCCTTTTTTAAGTCCTGACAAGCAATAATAACCAGTTTCTTGTACAATACAACTGACTGTCTAAAGGAAATTCTAATTTTCACTATTTTTTTGGGAGTTTCAATGTATGAATGATCCATTTCATGGAAGAATGTGACTATAACCTATGAAATGGATCATAACTAACATGTGTTATGCAGCACTAATAGGGAAATGTGTAGGAAGGAAGGATTCTAAGGTGTACACCATGATTTGACAAGGCAAGGTGCATGGGAATGGTGCCTAAGGTATAGTAGTAGGAGTTATACCTAAACAAGGGGTATGTTTATGAGTTGTAATTGTTTAAAAATATTGATTTAATGGTGAAAAGTCAAAGAACCAATTCTAGAAGTGATTGGAAGGCTAGTATCCAAGAAACCCTAGTTTTAGGAGATTTAATGGAGGGTTTTGTGATTAGGGGTCTTAAAGGTGTCATGGGAGTCTAAGAGCTTGAAAATTCTCAGTTTGGAAACAATTCAAGACACTGTAGAAAGTTTCATAATCAAGGGACAAGATTTGAGTAGGTTTGCTTTGAGAAAAAGGGCTAATTAGGCCTTAACTTTGTGGAAACAACAGATTTTGGAGAGATTGATCCAAAACAAGTGCCATCAGGGTTTGAGTATGTTGTGTAGCATCAAAAAATACATTTGAATCTATCATTAGTTTGAGGAGTCATTTGGTAAAGTTGAGAGAAAAGTCCAAAAAAAGTCATTGAAGACCTAGTTGGGCTAGAAGCCTAGTCAAGATGGATAAGTGGGTTTGAATATGAGACAGTGGTTTGGGGATTTTTAACCATTCAAGACAAGTGTAATTATGTTCCTTAAGTTCATTTCAATGGTTTTGTTCCATAAGGGAAGGATATAAGTCATAAGTGAACCATTGAAGCCTTATCTCCATAAGGGTGCTTAGAAGAAGGTTTAAGAGTGCATCATTGTAGACCCTGAAACTTTGTGTTTTTTCCTAAAGTCCCATACCCTCTACATCACAAATCAAGAAAAGAAAAAATCCTCTTCTAAAGGGGAATCATCTAAGAAGGAGAGGCCTTTTTGTGCATATTGCAAGAAGGATGGACATGAAGAACACTATTGTTATAAGAAGGATATTGATGAGTTGAAACATCTTCTCAAAAAGAATCACATTGACTTTCCTTCTAGAATGTTTGAATCTCCTCCTTCTTCAAAACAATCTAAGGGAAAAGGTCATGCTGATTTGGCATCTACATCAAGAAATAAAGGTCAAGCTCTTTATGCTTTTTTAGGTCCAAGATCAGGGAGATAACTTCTAGATTCAAGAGCATCTCATCATATGGCATCTTCATAGTCTATTTTCTCTTCATTTCATCCTTGTACTATGTCTCCTATCTTGATGGGAAACAATACATACATGAGTGTAATTGGGAAGGGATCTATTAGTTTTGGGGACAACACTTTCCAAGATGTTTTGTGTGTTCCTCATTTGACGAACAATATTCTTTCCATATATCAAATTACACATGGTGGAAATAGGAGGACTATGGAGTTCACACCTAATTCAATCATCATTCGAGACTTGGAGAGTCGAGAGATCATTACTACTAGGGTGGTTGATCATTCATCTCAGTTGTATACCTTTGTAGATTTTGCTTCTAATGGTGACATTGTTCCTTCGACTGTTGATCACAACCATGATTCAAAGGAGACACTTGGCTTTTTGAACTTGGGATTTCTCACTTTAGATCTGGTTCTTGATTCATGCATTTCATCTCCTCCATCTACTATTGCAGTTGATGATGCTTGTGTTGCTAAAAATATGGCTTCTTATGATTCAGTGCAGTAGGATCCTAATGGTCTTTCACATTTGGCTACTTTGGATAACTTCTTAACAGGTATTTCAAACTTATTTGTGGAGTCTCATCTTACATATTTGGGAGACATCATCGATAGAATTAATCTTCTCTTTGAAGGAGAAGATCCTTCTTCGATTGTTGTGAGGGAACACCTTGACCCTCTTGTTCAATCTCTACATGATCATTCTTTACAGTTTGGTGTGAGTGTGGATTCTTTTGGACAACATTTGGAGGAGGCTTCTTCAAAGGGGATATCTTTTTCTTTGAATCATGTTCTACATTCATCTCTACTAGATTCTGGATTGTCCTCTTCAACAATGTGGCCTAGAATGCATGTTTGGAGTGTGTTAGATTTCAGCATCGACATGGAGACACTTGTGCATGCTTCAGAGACATCATCATCCATCATCCATCTTCTTGACTTGCATACATTCTTGGTTTTTTTTCTTCCTAAGGGGAGGAACATTGTTCAGTGAGATTGGATCATCTTCAACATTCAATGTCAAGCTTTTACCATCATTGCGAGAGACTCAACATTGATGGGGGGTGCATTGTCTCTCTTCTTCTTCTCTCTTATGGGGGGTCTTTTTCCTCACATGAGGTTTTTACCTTCTCATTCATCATTGAGAGTATTTCACATTTCTTTATTATATTTCATCTCTCTTTTAGGGAGGAGTTTTGTCCCACTAGGTTTTCTCCATTTGTGAGAGATTGCATTGCATTGTACATGGGTACCTAACATGGCCTAGTAGTCGAGACCCATTCTTTCATCTTTATGTAATTTGCATATTAATATGCTACTCCCTAAGTTGCACTTAAGGGGGGATATTAGTGTAAATAAAGTCATGTACCTAGTTAATTCATTACTAGGGGACGTATCTACATGTTAGTTAAGTTTACTTAGGTCCTAGGAAGGAATCTTTCTAGAAGGTGTTAGTTGTCATTAGTTGTTATCTTATCTTTTGACTTGTAACACATGTGAACCTAGGTAGTTGTGATTAGTTGTCTCATGTCATATGATTAAGACACTTGTCATAATCCTATGACATCTTGTATCTCACCTTGGTTATATAACCAAGGGGTTTCTACTACATTGTACACATAACAATCATATCATTGAATCATATTGATAAGAATACAATTTATTCTTGTCATATTCTATTCTCTCTCTCTTTTGTGCTTTCCATTTGGCCTCAATATCTTAGCAACCATAGCCAATTCTAACAGTCTCAACTTGGTGTACATATATCCACTTGTCCATATATAATTTGTAGGAAAACAACAACAAAATTTTCCATCACAATTCATACTTTGGTGTGCATACATCTATTTCTCACATAATAAAATGCTTTATGATGATAATTATGCACTATTAAAAAATCTCAAAAACTATCATACCAATCATGCATTGATCAAGATCTACCTAATCATTCTTCTCTTCTTATTGATTTTTTCCTCTCACTAACATTTCTTTTGTCAATCCTTAAAATCACTCCAATGGTGTGCTATAACACACAAAAACAAATGCATCACCAGCATCATCCGGCATCCATACTCATGTTAGAACATCATAATCATACGTTAGGTCATTCATATTGCATAAAAATACACAAAAATAGATAGCATTGCATTACATTTTATAGAATCATCATCTAATTTTATTTCATCAAAATAAATCATAGCATAACATGTCATAAGCACATAATATCATCCTACATATAGTTCATATAAGCATGTTAATCCTATCATAAATCATAAAAATTAGATATCCATACATAACAACATACATAAAAGCTTAAATCAATATCATGCACATCCATCCATCTATACGAAATCATACATGAGCATACACACATCATAAATCCATATACACATAGTATAGGAACCATCACATAAAAATACAAATGCATCACATAGATCACATCACATAAAAACATGCACATACAATATATAGTCATCATGTGGTCGCTAGGGTGGATAAGGTGACCTCCTGGGTATAGATACACCACCACTTCTAATCAATCTTTGTGAATTAGATCTTCTCTAAGACATACTCTCTGTGTAATTGGGTGCCCTCTATGAAGGTGGTACTTTATCCTCATATAAACTCCTATAATACTTTGATGCCCGACCTGCCTAATATAATTATTGTCCAAGATCTACTATGGGACCAATGGAAGTCTCAATGAAACTAAAGGACTACTACTCAACTCTCTATGCTCAAATCACTATGGTATCTTGCTTGGTAGTGAGTTGCATAACCTATCCATGTAAACCCTGTAGTTGTGCAACTTGTGCCTAAAGAGCCTATACTTGAGCCTACAAAGCTAGTATTTTTGCCTATGCACCATCATCTCCCCTAGCCTCCTCCTCCATCACATCCCAGATAGCCTCCCTCATGAGGACCTCCTCCAACCCCTCATAAATTGCCATGTCTCACACATCCTCCTCCTCCTAGGCCTCCACATCAGGCATATCTTGCTCTTGCTAAGTAACATCCTCCACTCACACCTCCTCCTCTACAATAGGTGGTACTAGCTATTTAGGAATAACAAACAATGCTCTACCTTTTCCTCTCATACCACCTATGCCTCCATCGCTCCCTCCACGTCCTCCATCATCACCCCCATCTTTTCCTCCACCACCACCTCTAGCCCCATCATCACCCCTCCCTCTCCCCCTCCTCATAATTCTTTCTCTAGTCCTCTCCCTAGGCTCTCTCAAGAAATTGGCACACCAAGATCTGTGAACAATGTAGGCCTATGTTGTAACCACTAGGCATCATAATTTGGTGTGGTTCCTGCATTTGCAACCTTTGGTCTTGCACCCCACTAAATATGAAGTAGTTGGTTGAGCTCCTGGAATACAACCTAAGGATTGATGGTAGGACCCCAAAGTCCCACCTCCTAAGCTAGTTTAGAAATCATCACAATACCAATGGGAACACCCTATCACTCCCAAAATTATTGCAACACCCTCTTAGATAACTTACTCTTGATGATATGTTGATTCTAGACTGTGTGACTAATCAAATATTTGGTTTCTTTACAATAAGGAAGATACTTTGCATCATCATCCCAAGCTACACATTATTTGTATGAACTCCAAGTGAATCCAAAAAGTAATTCAATCTCATGGAACTAGTAATCGACATCCCCAACATGTCTCTAAGTGAAAACCCCTCCATACATGAAAACATAAGGTAACCCATCAAGTAGATCTCTTGAACAAACTAGTCTAAACATAAAAATGTGGTCCCACACCCACATATAGAGCAATGTGACCCCACATCCAATAGAACAGTCTCCATGTATGCAACATCATGTAGTTGGAAGTATAACATAGCTAACACACAAGGGCCCCATGAATGCACTGTTTCTTCATCCATCATGTTGGCCAACATACAGCCCCATCCTAAGGGAAGTCCATGCCCTCATCAATCTAGCACCAAAACACCAGCTATCACACAACAAAAGACAATGATCAAATGCTCATATCTTTCTATGAGAGTGTCCCATCTAATCTTATACTCCTTGACACCTAGGTAATTAGTGTTGAAACATTGTTGCATGACTGCTAATCTAGAATCAGGGTTGTAAACTACCCTTCCACCATGAATGGGAATGCATAGGATACGTCATACATCCTCGAGTGTTACTATCACCTCTCTAATAGGAAAATGAAAATAACTAGTCTCAAAGTAACATTTATCCATTGATGCAATAATTAATCCCCAATTAGCCCTCATATCGGGCATGAAGGTAACATAATAGAGTCCAAGAGAATGTAGATTCACTCTCTCTATCACGACTAGATGATCATGAAGCACCATAGAACATGGTTGACTCTCTTGATTATACAATGGTAGCAGTCTCACTTGCGTTCAAAAAACACATCACGTCAATCATGACACCCGAATAAACTTATTTGACCTTTTGAACTCTAATTTTTTACCTAAAAATGCATTTAATTAAGCAATAGCCAAATGCATCACTTCACTTAACAAATGGAACTCACATATCAATTGCAGCACAGCATAATAGATGTGTTGCACTATCCTACACTTGTGTCACTGAAATACATTTGCAACACTAAATCCTACAAATGTTTTTACATAATATGATTTCATATTTAAAAATAGTTGCAGCCCACAGACAATTGTGTTCCCAAAAAAAAAATGTGGTGCTAAACCTAACACTTATGGTTCTTGTGACTATAGTTGTAGTGCAAAATTTTGTACCACATCTATTGCTTAGTTTTTGAGCCCTAAAATCTAGCCAAAAATGAGAAAATTTCAAAAGAAAGAAGAGGTACATACCGTATCACCTAAGCCCTCTAATCGCTCGTAAGTCTACATGCACCACCCATGATGAGAAGCCTCTAGAATTCTCACCATAACCGTGTTTCTCTACTGCTAATGATCACTCCTCTCCTCTCAAATTTTCAAACTCACAATGCACAAATGAGGAAAATAACCCCACAAAGGCCTATTTATAGACCTCCCAAGCACTAATGGACCCCCCTTCTTAATTGGATGCATTGGCCATGACACTAAATTTCTAATATGGAGGCTTGAATTGACCTATAAACATAATTTTTTGGTATCTACAAACCTAATCGCATCAAATTAGCTTGTCAAAAAAATTGCAATTTTTTTTAAAAAATTTCTTTCCCAAGGGGGAAACAAATTGTCCTAAATTGTGAGTAACTTTTCTATCACTAATTATCATCCTAGTCAAATGATTAAATAATGTTCAATTATTTAATTATTATTTAATTTCATATTCTACTATTGATTAAATCATTTTATTTTATTTAATTAATTCACTTTACTCTTATTCCTTCCTAATTAATTAAATAAATTCTATTTATTCAATTATGTCATTAACTTTAAGCAATAGTGGCATAGTGTGATGGTTAAGTTCTTGTCATGTTGTTCTTGTCATCAAGGCTCGAACCCCACTGGGGTGTTATTGTTGAATTTTTAAATTGGGGATGAGGTTCCTCATTTGTGACCTCACTGGTTCATAGCTCTAGGTCAAAAGTGTTTACCCCTTCAAAAAATATATGTCATTTTTTATCTTTATTGTTGAACAGTCTAGATAACTGAGAGGGGGGGTGAATTAGTTATCATAAAATAATTTTCTTGACTTTATTTAATCCATAGAAAGCTTATATCAATCAAATAATAATCAAATAGATATGAACATGAAAGCACAACATTATGCACAATGAACACCAATTAAGGTGATTTTTACAAAGGATCACTACCAAAATGCTCGCTATAGGTACGATGCACTGTCGATGGGCTCACTACCCAAATAATACAAAAAAAAAATAGTCTCACTGACAAAAATGAACTAATGAAGCTACATCTACATATGCATCGAGTCAGTTCCAGTTTAGAGCACAATATTTGTCTACAATAGATCCAGTCAAGAATCTTCTTCCCACTTTCCTTGCACAACCTTTGCACTACTAATTACTTCTTCCTGACACTTTCCTTCTGCTTCCTTCTCTATTTCTTATCACGTAATCCTTTGCACTCTTGTTCAGACACACCATACTTCTTGTCTTTTCTTTTACCAAAGATATATTCTATATATATACCCATAGAAAAAAGTAAGTTGGCCTAGCAAAACATGTCGGCTTGAAGAACAACCTTGAAATATTCAATAAAGCTTGGCACACATAAAGATCTCCTTACCACATTACCAAGGGACCCAAAAATACGCCATACATAAGATAGCATAAAAAGATAGCAAACTTTGAATTACATGAAATATATTCTGGAGCCAATGAGAATACCACAACCAAGACCAAATCTTGATATCCATCAATTTTAGGACCAATCAGAGAAACAAAATTAGACATACTAAAACTTGTAACATGCTACATGAATGTATAGATAGCAAGGATACCTGGAATAAGCTTTGAGCACAACATCCAATATTAGATTAGACTTCATTATTATGCATTAACTTTGATCCACATATGTCCCAAAAAGAAGTACTGTCATATCCAGATCAAGAAAAATATCCACACTGCTCAACATCAAAGCACATGATAGGATAGATCATTAATGTATATCATCCAGAGCACAACCTTCTGGATCCTAGGTTTTGACATCAATGACAACAATTCTAAATCATCTCAATAACTTCTCAACAATATTCCCCCTTTGGCATTGATGGAAAAACAACAAGAACTCAAAAACAAAAAAACTACAAACAAAAGACTCCAAGCACTTCTCCTTTGTCAAGCAATTCAATTCCTCTTTTTGTTTTTGTTTAAATTCTTTCTTCATTTTCTCCCCCTTTTTTCCATCAAAGGAAAAGGGCCAAATAAGAACATTCGGGAGATCAAGTAAAAATAACACTTTTCACACAAAAAATATTTTGGTACCTTTCTCTCACAGTTGGAAGAATCCTCTTCCAAGCATGTACCACATAAATCATTCTGGCACACATACTATCCAATAGAGCCAACAATTCAAATGATGATGACCTATCTAGAGATAGGCATTGAAGTTCACAATCCTTTGCATCAGAAAGTATCCTAGAGAGATGATCCAATCGGACCTCAACAATTTCTTTGACCAATCAAAAAAGTCTAACCAAATTTTCCCTCTGTCTCTAAGTAGACAATAACTCTGCTTTCAACTGTCCAAATCTTATTCTTTGTTTTCCATCTTTATCTTTGAAGAAGTCAAAACACTTTCCAATATCATTCAATTCAGATTCAATAGCTTCAATTTTGCTTCTAAAGTTGTCAACAACAATAGGCCACCGAATGTTAGTTTTAGGATTAGAAATGTAAGCAATAAAAAAATACAACACAGTGAACAATGAACACAACAAGATGCCTTGGGAAAACCCTCTTTCTTGAGAGAGAAAAACCCAACAACATTTATCTCTTATATTATAAATAGAAGAGCATAAATCTAATTACAACTAGGCCCAAGCACAAGGTCGATCTGAAGAAATAAAACACAACACCTCTCCTAGATGCGAATGAACATATAGTATAATGTCTCCTTTATTTCTTTTGATCTCCTTGAAGCAATAATCTGATTTGTTGCAAATATGTGAACTCTTCTAGAAGTGTGAACTTGTCTTGAATTAAATTGAAGAGAAAATGAATGGTGGTTTCCTTGTATATATATAAAACAAGATGTCTCTTCATGTAAAGTCAGCCTCTTTCCCAAATGAGATGAATTTTTATTCTTAGTTGGCCTCATTAAAATAAATAATATATATTGCAAGTCACACTTGCCTCATTTAAGATTAGAATTTATTTATCATTTAATTTTTCTTTGAAATTGAGGGAGAAAGAGAACTCCTGCCGCTACAGCATCAACCCTTCCTCTTAGCTAGGGGGATATCTTTCTCGATATCTATGTAATGGAGTCTCTCAACATGAAACCCACAATGGCTACACCCATTTTTGGAAAAGAGTTCATCACAGAGTCTCTCAATGTGATATCGTCATGGAGTCACTCAACATGATGTCCACCATGGCTCCTCCCATGTGTGGAAAGGAACATGTGCAGAAGTTCCCATCACAGAGTCACTCAATTTGATGTCATCATGGAGACTCTCAACATGACATCCACCATGGCTACTCCCACGTGTGGATAAACACAAGTACAAAGGATTCATCACAGAGTCTCTTAATGTGATTTTGGCATGGAGTCTCTCAAGATGACATCCACCATGGATACTCCCAAAGGGTGGAAAGAACCAATCTCTATCTTAGAGATGGACAAGGGATTTCACCTCAAATTTCTCTGTCCCAGAGAAAAATGCATTACAAGGGATTTCACCTCATACTTCTCCATCACAAAGAAATATACACTAACAAGGGATTTCACCTCATACTTCTCCATCATAGAGAAATATACACTAAAAACAAGTATTCATGACGATGTGACTCCCTTTGAAGTTGATATCAACCTCCTGACCTCCTCATCCAAGGTTGCATCTGATGGTATGTTAGACTCCCTCTGAATGTTATTTCCTCCTCTTCAAAGAAATTGATTGGCTTTAGAAAAAGAAACATTCTAAATTGACTTTAGAACTTGGCTCCTTTTGAGATGTCCCTATGTCAATTTCCACAAAAGAAACAAGTTGAGTAGACCTGAATTTGCAATCTCAAGAAAAGTGACCATACTTGTCACACCTGTAACATTGAATGTGAGAGAAATCCTTCTTCTTTTTCGGTTATGGGGAAAAATTTGGTTCTTTGTCTTTATTCCTCTGTCTTCCTTTGCCTCTTTCTCTAGAAGTATGTGTAGCAAGAGCTTGATTTTCTACATCATGATGGTTCTGCCCAATTCCTCTTGTTGCCAACCTTGACTCTTCTTGAATACAATTAGCTCAAAGATGATCAAACTTGGGTAACTTAGATCTTCCACTGATGCTTTTAATAAAGGGTTCCCAAGTTTGAGGAAGACCATTAAGTTCCATCATAACATCTTTGTTTGCAATTATATCCCCAATAGTGCTCAACTGATTTCTCAAATCAACAATCTTCATAAAGAATGAGATGACTGAATCATCTTTATCCATTTTTACATGGTGAAGTTGTCTCAAAGCAAGGGATCTACTAGTTTTTTTGATCTCATACAATCCTTTTAGAGTAGCAAACATTTCTTTAGCTATCTTCAACTTAGAGATGATCGGTACTAGGTGATCCATCACAGAGTCTATAATGATCTTTCTAGCCTTTGTGTCATTTTTCTTCCATTGGATTTTCTCAATATCATCGGAAGGCTCAGGCATATTACTTTCCACAAAATCAAGAAGATCATTCTCCTATAATGCAATAAGTACCCTAGGTTTCCAAGAGTTGAAGTTTGTGCCTCCATTAAGTCTATCTTCTACCTTGACACCAGTCACCATCTTCTTTTTCTGCACAAAATTCACTTTCAAATATCTACCCTAAGGTCTGAAATAATTGACTTAACTACATAAAAAATCTGATCAGATCTTTTCTTAGACCCTCTCTGATACCATGTTATTTTTAGGATAAAAAATGTAAGTAATAAAAAAATGCAACATAGTGAACAATTAACACAACAAGATACCCTGGAAAAACCCTCCTTTTCGAGGGAGAAAAACCCAACAACAATTATATCTCTTATATTATAAATAGAAGAGAAAAAATATGCTTACAACTAGGCCCAAGCACAAGGCTGATATGAAGAAATAAAACACAACAGCTCTCCTAGATGCCAATGAACAAATAGTATAATGTCTCCTTTATTTATTTTGATCTCCTTGAAGCAATAATTTGATCTCCTGCAAATATGCGAACTCTTCTAAAGGTGTGAAATTGTCTTGAATTAAATCGAATGAGAAAATGAATTATGGTTGCCTTGTATATATATAAAATAAGATGTCTCTTTATGTAAATTCAGCCTCTTTCCCAAATGAGATAACTGTTTATTCTTAGTTTGCCTCATTAAAATAAATAATATATATATTGCAAATCACACTTGCCTCATTTAAGATTAGAATTTATTTATCATTTAATTTTTCTTTGAAATTGAAGGAGAAAGAGAACTCCTGCTGCTACAGCATCAACACTGGAGACAATACCTATAGATGTTACACATCTCCTTAATGCATTCTCTTGTCTCACCAATGTGTTTGGATAACTTTTGTTTGGATTTAACACACCTCTCAATCATAGCTTGGATCTTATGTCCTTCAGATCCTTCCCACAACAACTTTTCTTCAACAACTTCTACCAAATCATCTGGTAACGAGTCAGAAACAACTGAAACAGTAATACCCTTTTTGAGAAGATAATCAACAAAAGCATCTTCAATTCTAGGCCTATTGACCGGAGAACGAGCACACCACATTTCACCAATATTTTTCATATCACCTTATTCCAACACTAAACAAATTTTATTTGGATCGAAAGATTCAGATTTAGGTAGAGACTCCTTCTCCTTCTCTTTTTAGATAGTGATGACATCCTTTGTGTTAATTTTCATTGCTTTAGGTTCTAGAGGGGAACCACCAATTAAAACCTCTAACTCCTTCTTACCGGAGGAGGAACCCTCCTCAAACTAATTGATAGGAATAGTAGTAGACACTATCACACTAGAGCACAGATTCATCTGCAAGGATGATAAATAAACTTTGCATGCACCTGCTTTATTTTCCATACATTCCAAATATCTATAAACTTTCTTTCCAACAGGGATGTTGGACTTCCACTTAACATTCTCCTTTGATAGTAGGGGAACTTAGAAAGTAAAATACTAAAAATATGAGCAGAGACCCAAACCGAAAGGGATAACTCTCAACCAAAGACATTCTAATATTCTCAATTAGGTTTTCCATCATTAGGCTACACAACTCAAATTTGTATTTTCCTTCTCCATCTTATGTGCAAGATACACAACAATAGCCGAAGTAGAACCTTCACAATTTCAAAATTAGATTTTGTAAGTGATATCATAAGCAACATACCTTACTTCAGGATTGGCAATGATATTCATCAATAGAGCTTGAGGGTCTTTGAAAATACCAATAATTTCCTCCATGTCTTTTTATTTCACTATCTTCTTCCTAGGGAGGTCACCAACACTACACAATTCAATAATAGCTTCAATGGATTCCTTAGTGATTAGATAGGGTTTTTCCAAACTGATGTTGCCATCCTTGAATCGACTCAACAAGAACAAGATAGACTCTTTGTCAGCAATCCAAGGAAATTCTCCCTATAGATTCACACCCAAGGCACTTACATTTTGCAATTCATCAGTCTTCAACCCTAGTTGCATTTCCTTCATCTTCGAATGATCAAATTCATCCAACTCTACTCCCTTCAGTCTCAGCGAAATACTGCCACTGCATTCACTATCAACCAACATAGATTCCATCATTGTGCTTAGCTTCAACCCTTTTATCGCTCAGCAAAACTTATTTTCCTTCTTTTCAAACTATGAGAAATGATTTCAAACTCCACCTTTTATCCTTAATTGCTCATGATTATTTTTCCACCAAAAAATTCCATTGATGATGCCATGAATTGTACTTCACTTTTCAATCAACTAGATTAAGCTTCATCATACATCACCAACCAAATCAAACTTAGTCATGTCAAAAACACATCAATATTACTTCAAAAAGGGGGAACCGATAGGATATGCATTGCAAAACTCCCCCTAAGCCAAGGAAGTTGGCTCGTATTTGGGAAGAGCATGTACTGAGATCCGGTGCCATGGAAGAGCTCTCCATACTCGTTTCCCTTCTCTTCCAAACTATGACCATTTTCTTCTTAGATTCATCTAATTCTGCAAAAATTTTGTTTTCAAGCTTTTTCAGAGCAACATATCTGCATGTGTTAGCATAATGTCTGGGCTGACTACACTTGTAACATATTTTTCCTGTCTTAATTGAGTGAACCCTAGATCTTCACTGATTAGCTTTGTGACCATAATTATGGCATAATGGAAATTACCATGAAAGACATTATTCATTCCATTCCTTCTAGCTGAATTAGATAATTGACTTCTACAATGATTTGCTTTGTGACCAATCTTGTGACAGTTAAAGCATTGAGTACTCGGTTCTAATTTTATTTTCCCTTGGTGTTTTGATTTGAGCTTTCATCTAAGAAGCCAATTCCTCCCTTTTCCTTGTGACATTTCTATGCGGAAAAGAGTTGATCCAGAATTATGCTACTTTCACATACTCTTGCTTTTGATTTTAGCTTTCTTAACTCTTGATCTAACTTCTCATTTTCTTCTAATTTTTGTTTGATGGTATCTTTGATATTTTATTTAGTCTTCTTCCATTCTTCCATTTTTTGTTTGATGGTATTTTTGATATTTTCTTCATTCTTCTTGCATTCATCCAACTGTAGCTTTAGATTCACAACACTTCCCTTTGACTCCTTAAATTCTTGGCTGACCTCTCTGTGTCTTTCTTTGAATTTCCATATTTTCTCCCTTAGCTTTGAGATATAGGCATTTTCCTCCTTGATGTTTTTTTTCAATTCTTCATGTTCAGATTCCATGCTTTCCATATCATCTAACATTATCTTCAGTTCTTCCTCAAAGTAATAGTATCCTACCATATGTTCAAACTACCAAGATCTCCCTCAAGTAGTTAAGCTCTATCTATAAGGGACCAAGCTCTGATACCAATTTTTGAATAGTCTGGATAATTGAGAGAGGGGGTGAATCAGTTATCATAAAATAATTTTCTTGACTTTATTTAATTTGGAGAAAGCTTATATCAATTAGATAATAATCAAATAGATATGAACATGAAAGAACAACAGCATGCACAATGAACACCAAAATTTACATGGAAACCCAAGAAGGGAAAAACCACGGAGAATGCTAATTCTCAATTATAGAACACCAGTTAAGGTGATACCAGTTAAGGTTATTTTTACAAAGGCTCACTGTTGATGGGCTCACTCCCAATTAATACAAAAAACAAAATAGTCTCACTAACAAAAATGAACTGATGAAGTTGCATCTACATATGCATGAAGTCAATTATGGTTTAGAGCACAATATCTATGCAACAAATTTGGTCAAGAATCTCCTATCCACTTTCTTGGAAAATCTTTGCACTACTGATTACTTATTCCTGACACTTTCCTTTTGCTTCCTTCTATGTTTCTTATCACATAATCCTTCACACTCTTGTTCACGCACACCACACTTCTTTTCTTTTCTTTTACCAAAGAGATGTTCTATATATATATATATATATATATATATGTTCGTAGAACAAAGTAAGTCAGTCTAGAAAAACATATCATCTTGAAGAACAACCTTGAAATATTCAATAAGGCTTAGCATGCTAGCACTGGACCCAAAGGATAGGTCGCACATAAGGATCTCCTTACCATGTTACCAAGGGACCCATAAATAGGTCATACATAAGATAGCATAATTACCAAAAAGATAGCAAACTTTGAGTTACATGAAATATATTCCAGAGCCGATGGGAATGCCACAACCAAGACCAAATCTTAATATCCATCAATTTTAGTACCAGTCGGAGAAACACAATTAGAAATACCAAAACTTGTAACATGCTAAATGAATGTCCGGATAGCAAGGATACCTAGAATAAGCTTTGAGCACAACAGTCAATATCAAAAGATTAGACTTCATTATTCTGCATTAATTGTCTTCCATGGATGTCCCAAAAAGAAGTACTGCCATATCCAGATCAAGAATAATATCCACATTGTTCAACATCAAAGCACATGATAGGATAGATCATTTCTATATATCATTCAGAGCACAACCTTTTGGATCCCAGGTTTTGACACCAATGACAACAATGCTAAATCATCTTAACACTTATTCCTATAAATTAATTAAATAATTATTATTAGTTATTTAATTAATCTTCATCCACTTTCTAAATTAAATAATTACTTAAATGGTTATTAAAATTTCCTATATTCTCTCAACATTATCCACTAATCAATAATAAATCAATTAAATTGTTTATTTATTAATATCCATGTGTACATTCATTTAATAATTAATTTACTTAATTATTTATTTAATCTCATGCATTTTCCATCTCATTCCTGTAGAGAAGGGGGATTCGCTACTCATGAGTCTCTTTATTCTCAAGAGAATCCCAAGGGGTGAACTGCCCTAAACTACCTGAACGAACAAAGCAAGAGTTCTAGAATCAAAAAGAGTAGGTCATGGAGGTTTTATGGATAGACTAATGAATTCTCAATCAAAGGACAATAGTGTAGAACAAGGATGACAGCATGGCGTGCTAGAGTCTCAAAGGTGCACTGGAGTCTCATATAAACCAGAAATTGAGAATATCACAAAAAACAACAAAGTGACTACTAATAATCTAAATACTAGGAACTTCCAGATTGCGGGAAAGTAACATAATATACTAGACCTAAAATGAAGTGAAGTATAAATGATAAAGTAAGAGAATAAGAGATAGAAACTTCTCACAACAACCCAATTAAATGAAGCCTCTAGCAAGGAAATATCTTCAATACCTGCATACATAAGATCAAGAGAAAATGTTGGGGTTGTATAGGGATTTGCCTCTGTCAAACCCCCATTTTGGTGTTCCCACCTCCATGGATAGTCAAATAGATAGAGAAAATGAAAAAAGTAAGCAAATATAAAGTAATAAAAGAAATCATCGATATTGGCATGGTGTGATGGTTTATAGGTGGCATTGTTGTTCTTGCCACAAAGGTTCAAACCCATTTGGAGTGGTATTGTTGAATGCTTGTATTCCATTTGATAGCTCCGGTCAAAAGCATTTACCCCTTGAATAAAAAAAAAAGTAATAAAATAAATCCCCACTCAAGGAGGAGAACTTGTATCATGAGATAGATATGCAATAGATAGGGGATGCGAGAAATCCAAAGATGCTCACAAGCATAAGATAAGAGGGATATTTGTGAAAGCCAAGAGGGCTGCAAAGAGTGTTGAAAGATCTTGAGAGTGTTGTGCAAGCAAGAGAGCTTTAGAGAGTTGTGGAAGCTTGAGAGAAGCCAAGAAGCTAGGGAGAAGCTAGAAGACCAAATAGATTTTAAAAATAGCTTTTAAAGAGAGAAGAGGACATAAAAGAATCTTGTTGAGCCATTACAAGGCATCCAGGGCCATTACCACTGACAAAAAGAGCTGACAAGTGGAAAAAATGCTCGAAAATGGTTGTTTGAACATTGAAATGTCATAGGACACTAGTGTGGCGCACAAAAATCCACATCGCTTGCTAGTGTCCAAACACATCACAATACAAAATGTAAAGAATGGGAGAAGCACAAGGTTTTACACAAACCTAACACATGAAGGTAGCTTCTAAAAATGGGTCCTGAGCATCTTGAGAAGGGAAAAGGTTGATGCAGGGGCTAAAATAGCCTACACAAGTTCTAAGAGAGTGGACACTAAAGTGGATACAAGAATGTATGTGAAATTGCAAGGGGTGCAATTTTATGACATTACATTTTCCTCCCACTTTAGCAGGCATATGAATCTACACTAATATGCATGCTAAAGGAAATATACTAAACATAAATAACATCATGGTACCAAAAGGATACTATAGAGGAAGTAGATAACTCTTTGAACAAAGGAAGCATTCCCTCCAACTGAAGACCTACAAAACAAACACATTAGATAAGAAATATTTGCACATGACAACAAGGTTAGAATATAAAATCCATTACATCACGAGGTTAGAACATAAACATGAATAACACACACACACACAAAGGCACATAACAAACTAAAGGATGTGAGTCAGCAAAGTAAAAGAGGCCTCAATGTAGAAGGTTGTCTCAATACTATGTGTCATCCTCGAATTAAGAAATAACACATAGAATTATTCTTAAATGGAGAGAAGAATGTAAGGATCAATTGCTTCAAGAGAAGACAGCACCCAAAAGTTAGGGAAGCAACCAATGTCGAAGAGAGAAAGAGAATATACTCAAGATGAAGAAGATGCAAATTTTCAATCTAGTATATACAATTTGAGAAGAGAAGAGAGAAAGGGAGGAGCTTGAAAGGAATGAAAATTCCAAGAGAGATGGCTCCACAGGTACTCAATCCTATGGAAGAGTTGAAAAAAATGTGCCATAGGCCCTCAAACCTATGGAAGGTGAACAAAAGGCTCTATAGGTCCTCAGAGCTACAAAGTTGAACAAACTGCATTAGAGGCCCATGTACCAACGATGAATAGATCTTGCAGGATGAAAGCACTTTACAAGTCCTCAGACTTGAAAAGAGGGAACCCCAGATACTCTCTCCTAAGGGAAGCCTGATGTGAAAGGCTCCACAAAGTCTGATTGCTCCTTATAGGTGCTCAGTCTTGCAAGGTTGATTGAAAAGAAGCTTCACAGGTGCACCTGCAAAGCAACATGTTATTTGCAAACTAAACATGTTAGGTAAGCTTGATGGAAAGGAGCTCTATAGGTTCTCAGTCCTACAATGCAAGACTAATCAGATGGACCTATGGCTACTGCAAGTTTTGTTGTAGGACAATCATAGAAAAGAAAGGTCTAGTTGGGCTGGCACCCACAAGCTAGATGTGAAGACATAAGACAGATCTAGTCAGGTTGCCCCCAAGATAGACACCAATGAATTCATTCAAGAGAAAATATTTCAAAGGGGTTCCCTCAGGAAACCTTCAAAATAAAAAGGGTTCCACTCAAGGGACGCTTCATTTGAAAGGTATAGAGAAGAGAGGGGGTCTTTAAGAAGGACGTGCATCTTTGGAACAAGCTATCATTGCCCCAACATACAGGGGAGGAGAACCATGCAAGATACTTGGAACATACAGGATAGAGGTAGACCTCGATATCACTTGTCATGTGAACAAGAAATAGGTGCATCAACAAATGGAGGAGTGATGACACCTTAATCATGAAGTTGTTGTATTTTATCCTTCAAGGCCTTACATTCACTAGTGGAATGGCCAGGCACTTGATGGTATGCATAGAAAGAATGTTTTTCTTTATCATGCTTATGAAATTTCTTATGTGTAGGAGGAAGATTAATTAAGTGGGATTTTAGAAGCCCCAACAAAATACACTCTTGCTCAGATAAAGAATGAGGAGCAGGAAGCAACCCTTTCTCTTGTAGAGAAAATGTTGACTACTCACAAGAAGAAGACATGAAGACATAAGACAATGGAGGATGAATCAACCCAAGAGAACGAGGTTGGGTACAAATCATGTCAAAATTCAATCATGGTTTATGTTTAGATTATTCATTCGAGCAACCAAATCCCAAATTATGCTTACGAGGTTCAAATTCTATAGGGATTTGAATGCCTTGCTTGTTACACCCACAACCTTTACGCCCATAACCATATTTAGAGACAAGCTTAAATCCAAGGCCATAGTGTGTTTGTAAATCATAAGGACGAGGATCATCATAGAGAGAAATATTCAAGCAATGGGGATTATGCTCCTCTATGGGATCACCATCAACCTTCTTGACAGGACTACAAGCATTAGTCTCTTTAACAGAGGTGTGATCATCTTCCTCGGAAGGGGAAGGATCAACATTAAGAACATTACAATTTGTGTTCACATTATCCAGTGATACAAAAGAATAATCATCTTTGATAGCGGGTTTGGATGATGTTATCGGAAGGACTAAGTGGATCAGGTCAACTTTATATTCACCAATGAAGGATTCAATAAAGTCTAGAAAACCCCAATCATCACCAAGACATGCATTCTTTTGAGAAGTAGAAAGTGTAGACTTAATATTTCTTGTTTCAGAAGGATCTTCTTCAGGGACATCTATTTCAAGAGAATCATTTATAATAGGTACTTCTAGAGTAGATCTCAATTCATGAGAAGACACGGAAAGGATAAGAGTAGGCACAACTGAAGCCTAACCGAAAACTACCATCTCACACAAGTGCATGGCCTCAAGATTAGCCCTAACTATGATTACTTGATTATTAACTATGATTACTTGATTATTACAAATGAACTTAATAGATTTATGTAAGGTAGACAGAATTGCACCCATAGCATGAATCCACGATCTATCAAGAAGGTTATATGGTAACTTTTCTGACATAACAAATACAAGGTTGGGTACAGTAATGGATCCCAACCTTAAAGGCAAGACTATTGTGCCTAAAGGATGTTGACCAACATTATTGAACCCATGAACAACAAGAGAAGAAGTAGTTAAAGAGGAAGAATCAATATTAATCTTAGGCAATAGATCAAGGCTACATACATTGAGCATTGAACCAATGTCAATGAGAGTACATCTAATGCCAATTTTATTAATGCTAACTATAATCATTAGAGGGTCTATTTGCTTATATATTTCTGGAGGTAGGAGTTTGTGTTGATAGAATGCAATATTCGATGAATCCACACGAATATGAGCCATCAATGCATTAATGTCCATTGGCCTAGCAAAAGAAGGAAAGAGGATCTTTTGCAAGGATTCCTGAAGCGTTCCTTAATAAACCAGAGCGAACTGAAGCAAGTCCCATAGTGAGATCTTAGCCGAAGAAACATGGAGTTGCTCGACAAGATTGTAATCACCAAGTGCTTTAGTCGTAGGTTTAGGTGCTTGAGGAAGGCTTGGTTGAGAAAGTGGTAAAGAAGTAGGTTGATTAACATTTTGTTTATTCCTTCCAGTATTATAAGCATGGGCTACCTCTCTATAAGAAGGAGCCTTAGAAAGATTAGGATAATCACTATTAAATGGAACACCATTAATAGAAAAAAAAAAAATTAGGAGAAGGACTAACCGAAGTCAGATAAATAATAGGTCTCTTAGGCCTTTGAGGGGTGGAAAAGACATAGATTATATTTATGGATTCCTTACAACCCATAAAGGAATCATTTGAAGAAATATGCTCAACATCTATCCTTGGAGGATCTGATGTGAGAGGAACTTCATCATTCACTAATGCATCATCTCTAGAATAGAGTGCATCAGAATAAAGAAGAGGTCCATCATTCACGAATGTAACATCTCTAGAAGAGAATGAATTGAAATAAAAAAGTGATTCATCATTCACTGATGCATCATCTCTAGAAGAGAGTGCATTGGAATGAAAAGAAGGTAGAGTAACATTAAGAAATGTATCAATGATTTCATCCTCTTGCACTAAAATATTCTTAGAAGGAACTTCAGGAGAAGGATCAAAAAAGAATAATAAGAAAGGAGAGAACTCATTTTCACACACTTGTAAGAGAAATTGTTGAAGCTTGTTAATAAAGATAGAAAGGGATAGAAGTAAGAAAGATAGAAAGTATATTTTGAAATAGAGATATAGACAAGACGGGTTCACCAAAATGTAGAGAAGGGGGATTCGCTACTCATGAGTCTCTTTATTCTCAAGAGAATCCCAAGGGGTGAACTACCCTAAACTACCTCAACAAATAGAGAAAGAGTTCTAGAATCAGAAAGAGCGGGTTGCAAAGGTTTTCAAGATAGACTGACGAATTCTCGGTCAAAGGATGGTAGTGCAAAACAAGGATGACAATGCAGTGCACTAGAGTCTCATATGGACCAAAAACTGAGAATATCATAGAAAACAACAAAGTGACTACTGGAAATCTAATTACTAGGAACTTCTAGAATGTGGGAAAGTAACAAAATGTACTAGAATTGAAATGAAGTTAAGTGTAAATGATAAAGTAAGAGAATAAGAGATAGAAACTACTCACAACAACCCAAATAATGAAGCCCCCAACAAGGAAATATCTTCAATACCTGCATACATAATATTGAGATAAAATCTTGGGGTTGTATGGGGGTTTGCCTTAGTCAAACACCCATTTTGGTGTTCCCACCTCTATGAACAACCAAATAGATAGAGAAAGTGAACAAAGTAAGCAAATATGAAGTGATAAAAGGAATCCCTGCTCAAGGAGGAGAACCCATATTGAACGAGATAGAGATGCAATAGATAGGGGATGTGAGAAATCCCAGGATGCTCGCAAGTACAAGAGGGATAATTGTGAAAGCCAAGAGGGCTGCAAAGAGTGTTGAAAGAGCTTGAGAGTGTTGTGCAAGCAAGAGAGCTTTAGAGAGATGCAGAAGGTTGAGAGAAGCCAAGAAGCTAAGGAGAAGCTAGAAGACCAAATAGATTAAAAAGATAGCTTTTAAAGAGAGAGGAGGAGGGAAAAGAAGCTCCGTTACAAGGCATCCAGGGTTGTTAACATTGACAAAAAGAGCTAACAAGTAGCAAAAATTCTTAGAAACAGTCTTTTGAACGTTGAAATGTCATATGATGCTAACGCAGTGCGAAGACATCAATGCGGTGCACTAGTGTCCAGACACATCACACTACAAGACAACAAGAATGGGAGAAGCACAAGGTTTGACACAAAGTTGACACACGAAGTTAGCTACTAAAAAGGGGTCTTTGAGCATCATGAGAAGGGAAAAGGTTGATGCAGGGGCTAAAGTGAGCCTACACAAGTTCTAAGGGAGTGGACACTAAAGTGGATACAAGAATGTATGTGAAATTGCAAGGGGTGCAATTTTACGACATTACAATTCCCTACTAAGACTTTCTCTCTGTCCACTGATTAATTAATTTCAGTGTATTGACTAATCAATTCCACTTTACTGATCAATCAATTCAATCATCTCCCACTCAGTCTAGATTAATGTTGCAATCAAATCCCTTAGTTACTTCATGCAAACAGTTGTATTCAATTAACTCTTCAATCAATTCCTCTCATGAAATCTCCACCCTTGGTCTCTTCAGTTCATCTTTTGATCTTAATCATCCATTCAAATCAACCTTTTCTATAAAATCAACCTTTTGCTATCATTTTCATATACATTTCAATTGAGATTAGGCAATATAGTACACACAAATCTAAGAGCAAAGGCAAAAGAAAGAAGAGTAATGGATGCGAATCAAGGATGACATAGGAAGGAAGGTATATTGCATTGATTTATTGTCTTTTATGTTGTATTAGATTGAAGTTTGCTTGAATTATAATAGCTAGTGGTTGATATTTCTCGTTCATGCCACTTTATAATCTCATTTTCTGGTCGAGTAGAGTGTTTGAAATTATTTGATTTTAATGTTTATTGTTTTGTTCTATATAATTGCATTCAATATGTATCAAGGCCTATGAAATTTGGATATTGTAGAGCTCAATTTTAAGATTGACAAGTTTGCATATAAAAGATGTAACAACTAAATTATACAGCAAGTAGTTGTCATTGGTTATTCTTTTATGTAGTAATGGGTACAAACCTAGAGATGGTCGTTTTAAATCTATCATGAAGGCTTTTGAATCTTGAGAAATTCAATCAAAATTTTATAAAAGTAAAATTAGAAAAGTGAAGAAACTTGAAAAATAAAAGTGAAAATGAGTGTAACTTGTAAGAGAAAGATTAGTAGGAAGACAAAAATTTAATTGAATTTAAGTTTAAAAATAGAAAGTAGTGAAATCATGTAAGATTATTTAATGTAATAAAAATTTGAACTATAATCAAATTATAGAGTTTATTTTCTTTCAACTAATCATTTATGACCATATATTTATATATACACACTTGAAAAACATTAAAATAGTAAAAATCTTTATTGAATTGTATAAAATACTAATAAAAACTTTTAAAAAAATTATATTATATAAACGCATCAAAGATGAATAAAAATCAAATATTTTTCTAACCAATTATTTTCCTACCAAAAATTGCATGACAAGTTGCAACTGAACAGTCTGTTTTCCCATATATAAAACAGAGGACCAATCCTTGCATTATTTAGAGTCCTAACAAAGTAAGTATATGAAGCCAAATCAATTTCCCAAAATCAAACTAATTCACCTCTAAAATTCAAGATAAACTCTGAGCTATAAACAATACACAATTTTCTAAATGTCTGGTTATACTGTCAATGGAAGAACCATCTTCATTGTGGCCTTTCATGCTTCTTTCTTCTTCTTCATTTTCAATTGCTGTCTGCGCTCCCTGTACTCCCTCCTTGCCTGCTCCAACTGTGTCTTCAACACATCTACAGCTCCCTGCATTTCACACCCAAAACAAAAGCCACCCACAGTCAAATTTTATAAAAAAATTCAATCCAAATAGAGTTTTTTCTTCAGAGGAAAAACTTACCTCCAGAATTTGTCTTCTGACTTGATCCACAACTGACTTGTCGATCTCCCCTGCACAAAAATGGTGTTGGTGCAGAGTAGCAGACATGGCAGAGAGATCCTTAGACAGCGTCTTCAGCAGTTTGCCCCTTCTCTTATCTGCCAAAGATCCTGAATACAATGCCGACATATCTTCCATTTTCTGCTTTCCTGTTCTGTTTTTCTTTGCGCAGCAAGTTAACAAAGCTGAGCCCTGGTATTTCTTGCCAATCTGAGGGGAAAACACAGGAGAAGTTCCAGATTGTAGATTGGAGCATGGAGAAGGTCTGGTTACAGAAATGGTTGCTCCCCTGCTTGCCATTGCAGCCATGGCTACCCCAAAGGAATCTGTTAATTACAGGAGATCAGAAATAAGTATCAAATCCTCTGGGCTGTTACAAACCAGATAAAATTCCTTGTGCTCGGCATCAACATTGAAAATTTTCGTGTATAAATTGGGGGAAACCTGTGGGAACATATTGTCTCCAGCCTCGGACTCGTGTTTATCGTTCTCATCACACACGTAGGAATGTGCTCGACGGGGTTTAAGAGTAAACAGACTCCACCGTTGCTTACTAAAATGCTGAGTCAGCTATTTTACGGGTGTGGCCATTGTTGTTCCATGTTAGATATTCTAGACTGACTTATTAGGAACGGAAACGGGATTAGCGGTTAAATCAGTCGTCCAGGAAAAAGTTAGTTGCTTCTAATTTGGTTTGCAAATAATACACTATTTAGGTTTTTTTCAAAATAAATACTAAATATATATAAAATAAACAATAATTTAAATGAAAGAGTTGGGTTTAGATATGTGTAGATAAAAACAATAAAAATAATATATATTTTGATGTTAAAATAGGGGAGATTGAAAAGACTTTGTTATTTGATTTTTTAAACTAAATCCAAGATAAACTATTAATGATTATGCTCTAAAAATTGTGATATTTGTAAACTTAGGTCAAATCTCATTTTATATCTTATACCCTTGAATTTGTAGTTTTGGCTTGATAATTTTGGTTTTGAACTTAAGGTTGCAAAACTTCATACCATGTAATAAAGTTTTGTATGCCCTAGTATCTACAAAGGGAAAATTGGATGTTATTGAAGAACACTTATAAATTTATTATGCTAAGAGACGAGGGTGACTAGATTCTTGTTTTTCAACTTAGTCAAACCCTATTAATAGATTCCACACTTTTATAGAAAGTTTGAAGACACACCAAGCAACAAATGCAAGTAACATTGATCTGTTTATAACAATGTTAGATGTTTGAAACTTTTATGCAATGAAATATAATGGAATGAGTGTAAAGTGGCATGGTGCAAGGGTTTTTCTAATTGTTCATGCAACAATTGATGCAAGTGATGTGGCTAATAGACTAAGTAGTCACTATTGGTTGTTCCTTTTATCAAGTAGATGTAGAGGTCTTGTCCCTATGATGGATGGATAAAGAATCCTTAGAGGATCTTCAAGTGACCTCATTTTATACATGTCCTAGGTATTCAATTTGAAATTTTAGGAGTGAGAGTCAACAAATAACAAGTAGTTGAGATTGAGTTAGTTAGGGAGAACAATTAATAGTAAAAATGGACAAAGTGGGTCAAAATCATGCATGCAGATATGAGTTAGGTAAAAAATACACGTGATTTGGAACTAACAAAGGAAGTTGTGATATGAAAACTAGAACCATACTAAGCATGTATAATATGTCAATTTGAGTCTCAATTCAATGGAAGTGTAAAATTAGTCAAAATCATGTGCTAAAACAATATACTTAGAACACCTGTGCATCACAATGTAAAATAAAGGGTGAATGCTTAAGAAATTTACTTTCCCCCCTTAACTTTTTCATAGGTCATAGTAAAAAAGAAAAGACAAGTACAATTGAAAGTAGAATAATTAAAGTAATAATCAAGAGTCGACCTATGAGCTACATATAATTTTTAAAGTGTAATCAGTAATTATATGCTCCCCTTGATTATGTGTGGTCCACAAAGGGGTACATATTAAAAATCAAGGAAAGAAAAAGGTTGGATAAAAACTAAACATGATAAAATTGAAAAGATATGAATGTAAAGTAAGTATAAGCATGACAAGTTGAATAGAAACATGACCATGACTAAGAATGATAAATATGAATATGATAAGGTGAGATAAGAGATGCATACCTAAGATACCTACCTATGTGTGACCAATGTGTATGTGATATGAAAGATGCCCCCACCTTTTTGTCCCCCAATGAATAATTATGGATCCATGTGACCTACATAAAAGTGACTCTTGTCCCCAAGAGACAAGACCAAGTGTTGGGACCCTCATGTCTGAAGCTTTTTATATTTTTAGCTTTGTAATAATTTTAGTTTAATTATTTAACAAATATTACATTATATAGATTTATCTCGTATGCATAACATGGAGTTATAATAATGTATGAGTTTGTAATTTTTTCTATAATTAGTTATACCATATAATTCACTCCTTGTAAATTAATAGCATTGGTGTTACATAATAAATATACAGATCAACTTGAAATCATATTTGTAATAGAGTTTTTCTCTCATGGGGGTTATTGGGCTTAAAAAGGCCTATGATACTTATTCATCCATCACTATAGGCATACTGTAGATAAATTTTAGTATTGTATTCTTTTCTAAATGTTTTGTTTATATTTGATGATATTTTACAAATAAAATTCTAAAAAATTGTGTCAAAGCTCTTTTTAGGGTTGCACACCAAAATAGCAACAACAATTTAGTGGCTTACTATGACTACCCACCATATGCTCTTACCTCACTCTCATAAGATCTTGATGATCAAAAATGTTAAATTAGTGAGGTACTAACTATTCTTCACTATTTTTTTGTTTCAATAGTGGTCTTCACTAGAAACTACATGGTGAAGGTTTTAAAATATCTTCAAATAGATGTAATTTCTAGCTAAGCATGCTAAATCAATGTGTGAAGGCAGGTGACATATAACTCACCAATTCCAAGGCCTCTAATAGTATTTGTATATGGCTTCCAGCTTCCATGTACCTTTGATTATATTAGAAGGTTCGCTAGCATTTGGAGAAATCTTAATAGAAAGCCATCAATTGTCTATACTTTGTAGTGCACTAGTTAGCAATTAGCATTAGGAAGAATGTAACACCTCATCATTCCTTGTTTCAACAAAAACTAGTGATTAGAAGAATTCACTCATTAAAACTTATGAAATATTAATCTAAGTCCTTATTTATGATAGTCATGAATTAATATGTTATATTATTGATCTAGTTCTTTGGATTTAAATGGCATGATTTACACAATAGAAATATTATGGGTAAATATTCCAAATTCACTTAAATTAATGTTTTTTTATTCAAGGGGTAAACGCTTTTGACCGGAGCTATGAACCAGATACAACCATTCAACAATACCACCCCAACGGGGTTTGAACCTTGGTGGCAAGAACAACAATGCCACCTATAAACCATCACACCATGCCAATACCAACACTTAAATTAATGTTAAAAGTGATTAGTGACAATAATTTTTTTGAATAAGGTCTTATTTGAATTAATGTTTGATCCAAAGAATTATTTTATTAAGATCATGACTTTTGACTATTTATTTAAAAGCTAATGTTTATTTGGAAGATGACTTGCTCATATTTCTTAGTTTATTCAAACTATGAAATTTAGACTAACAATCATCAATTTTATAAATGTACTACTAGACTAATATTTCACATATTAATGTTTAAACTTATATTTAGAAAAATTGTATTGGTAACACTTGATAGATTTGTTTGAATGTATAGGAAACAATGGAAAACCAAGTCGAAGGGGGTACTATGTTTCTTTGGAATTCCATTGTGATCATTGATGGTGCATAAGTGGACCGATAGAGACATAACCAAGATTCCAAGTAGAAATCATGAAGATAGTAGGAAAACCCAAATTCCTCAATTTAATCAACATATGAATGGATTAAGGTAATTAAACTTGGAGTAAAGGAATTGAGATTACTAAGAAAATTATTGAAACTAGAGCCACGTGAAAAGGGTATTATGAATAATAGGAAATAGTGTCAATTGGTAGAGAAAAGAGGCTAGGCAAGATAGTTAAATGGAAACGCCAAGAAAGATCAAAATTATCATGTAAGACATACTACTAGAAGTAGGATCAATTAGATGAAGCTAAGATTTTGCGTGACTTAGAAAAATATAGATGATGTAATATTTTTTCTAAAAATTCTCAAATAATTATTCTAAATTGAAGATTATACACAAATTAACCAGTAAAATCAATAGAAGAGAAACTCATAATGATGAATGGAACACAACCTTCAAGACCAAAGAGGGCTTGTATGAGTGATTAGTCATGCCTTTCGGGCTAACCAATGCACCAAGCACATTCATGCGGCTCATGAACGAGGTATTGAAAGAGTTTTTGGGTAAATTTATCATTGTTTATTTGGATTAAATTTTAATTTTTAGCAAGACATTGGAGGAGCATTTGATGCATATTAGAAATTTTTTTGAGAAGCTAAGAGAGGAGCAATGGTTGATCAATTTGAAGAAGTGTAATTCTGTGAAGAGAGAGTTGATGTACCTAGGATTTGTTAACTTAGTGAAGGGTCTTAAAATGGATCTAGAGAAGGTTAAAGCTATCTTTGAATGGCGTACACCAAAGAGAGCTATGGAGGTGAGATCTTTTCATGGTTTGGAAAGGTTTTATAGAAAATTTATCAAAGGTTTCATTAATATTTGTGCACCTCTAACTGAAACAATGCGGGGGTATAAAAAAGAGTTTAAGTGGACTATGGGAGTAGAAAAAAGTTTTTATATGTTGAAGAAGAAAGTTATATAGAAACCTATTTTCACACTTATAGATTTCAACAAGGTATTTCAAGTAGATTGTGATGCTAGTGGTAATGCCATTGAAGCTGTTTTGAGTCAAGAATATAAACCCACTACCTATTTTAGTGAAAATATGAATGACACAAAGAAGAAGTATTTTGTTTATGATCAAGAGTTTTATGCTATAGTTTAGGGTTTAAAGAAATGGAGACACTATTTGTTGCCAAAAGATCTTGTTTTATTTACTGATCATCGAGCTTTACAATATTTAAATAGTCAAGGGAAGTTGAATCAAATACATTTGAAATGGGCTGAATTTATGAAAAGTTATATATTTGTTTTGAAGCATGGGAGTAGAAGATCTAATAGAGTTGCAGATGCCTTAAGTAGGAGGAAAATTTTGTTAACATAAATGCATATTGAAGTTGTTGGGTTCAATTAACTCAAGAGCTTGTATCCTAAGGATCTTGATTTTGCAGAGGCTTGGAGAGCTTGCATGGATCCTATCACTTTTGATAGAATGAGATGGTTGGATTTTACAATCCAATATGGAATGTTGTTTCAAGGGAATTAGTTGTGCATTCCAAGGATTTCCATGAGATAGAACCTAATCAAGGAGAAACATAGTGGAGGATTAGTTGGACACTTTGGTCGAGATAAGACCATTGCTAAATTGTTGGTGAGTGTTACTATTGGCCACAATTATAGCAAGATGTGAAGAAGTTTGTGTAGAGTTGCATACTATGTCAAATGGTGAAAGGAACAAGTCAGAATACTAGATTGTAGCATCCATTACTTGTACCCAAGAGGCCATTGGAGGACATTAGTATGAATTTTGTTCTTGGTTTTTTGAGGACACAGAGAGGGATGATTCCATATTTGTGGTGGTGGATAGATTTTCGAAGATGGCACACTTCATTTTGTGTCATAAGATTGGTGATGTTCATGTTACAGAGTTATTTTTCAGAGAGGTGGTAAGATTGCATCATCTACCAAAGAGCATAGTTTCAAATCGAGATACCAAGTTTGTTGGGTATTTCTGGAGGAAATTTTGGAAGAAGTTGAAGACTAATTTGAAGTTTAGTTATGCACACCATATGTAGACTGGTGGAAAAATAGAGGTGGTAAATAGGAGTTTTGGTAACTTGTAACTTGTTGAGATGCTTAGTAGGAGACAAACCCAAGGGATGAGATTTAATTTTACCACAAGAAGAATTTGGTTATAATAATTATGTCAATAGGAGCACTAGTAAATCACCATTCCATATTGTGGGAGTAGTCCAAGAACTGCTTCTTAACTAAGAAAGATAGATAAGGGAGAGTAGAGTAGTGTCAAGGATAAATATTTTGTTAAGCACCAGAAGAATTTGCATGAAGAGTTGAAGAAACATATCAATAAGATGAACTCTTAGTATAAGGCTAAGGTAGATCAAAAAAGGGGGTGTAAGGAGTTTCAAGTAGGAGATGAAGTCGTGTTTTATTTTCAAAAGGATATGTTTCTATTTGGTACATACAACAAGCTAAAGATGAATAAGTTTGGACCATGCAAGATCCTAAAGAAGCATGATTCAGGAAATGCTTATGAGTTAGAGTTGTCGAGTGAGATTCATGTTTCACCTGTGTTTAACATTGCTGATTTGATAAAATATCATGAAGGATATAAGGAGAATGAATTGACAGAGGCACATTGGAACATTCCAACACCTACTTCAAAAAAGGAAGAGATAGAAGAAACTTTGGATAGTCGTGTGGGTAGAAGCACAA
>VDFB02308643.1:0-11155 GCA_007258455.2 Sequoia sempervirens | reverse complement strand
AATCCATATTCAAGGTTGAAAGTTGACAAGGATCAAACAATTTAATCAATGGTCCTAATTTTCTCTCAACAAACACACTTCCTAAAAATTAGGAAGTTAAAGATATTTTCATTTTGAATGAGTGCATAGGGAGGAATATTCCATAAGAATATTCCCTTTTGAAGGAATCTATAAAGGAGGAATATTCCATGGGAATATTCCCTTTTGGAGGAATGTACAAAAGAGGAATATTCCCTTACAAGTGGGAGGGTGAGGAAAATTAGGAATTAAATATTTAAAACAAAGTTTTAATTGTGCAAGTTAGAGGAAATTAGGATTATCATTAAATAATTTATTTATTTAATGAAAAGGGGTTAAGTGACATTTAATTCAATAATTTAGATTATTTAATTAAATGAGAGGACATAAGGGGGTTTCATTTAAATAATTTGCATTATCCAATTAAACAAGATGAAATGTTAATGTGAAAGGGGGTAAATTAACCTAATGAAATTAATTATCAGATTAATAGATGAGAATGATGCATTTAATTAAATAACTAGGATTATTCAATTAAACAGTTAAGAAAGGGGATGAATTTAGGATGAAATGGTGTTAGTAATTAGATTCAAGTGTGCAATGTCATTCAGGACAATTTTAAGTGTCTACAAATAATATATGCAATATTTACGAGAAAAACTCCCAAAGAAACTTTTAGATTTATAAAATGTAAAAGAAAAGGTTGTATCTTGTAATGAAAACCTCTTTGAGGTGCCAAAAAATGAGGATGTTCATCTACCTCTCATGGGTACACAACAACCAAAAAGGTCCACTATTTTGGTAGAAGAAACCAAGGAGATTAATTTGGGGACCAGATTTGAACCCAACATCACATATGTGGCAACCTCTTTGTCAATGTATGAGTATTACATATTTTGCAATATCCTCCAAAAGGGATCCATCCATTTTGCATGGTATTACTCTAACATTCCTAGGCTCGATATTGCTCTTGTTGTACATCACCTAGTTTCTCATCTTGATGCTAAACATGTCAAGCAGAAGCTTCGTAAAATGCATCCCCAAGCTACATTATTGGTTAATGTTAAACTTGAGAAGCTACTTGAAACAGGTTGCAATCATCCTATTGACTACTCTAAATGGATTTCCAATATTGTCCCCATTTCCAAGCCAACTGGGGGCATCTTTATTTGTACAAATTTCAACGAATTAAATAAGGCATGTCCAAAGGATAATTTCCTGCTTCCAAAAATTGATATGCATGTGGATCTAATGGTAGGTCATGCCATGTTGTCCCTCATGGATGATTTCTCATCATATAATCAAATCCACATTGCAGTTGAAGATCAACATAAAACTACTTTCACAACCCTGTGGGGTACTTCTTGTTATCAATTCATGCCTTTTGAATTGAAGAACATTGGTGCTACCTATCAAAGAGAACTAACATTCATCTTCCATGACATCATTCACATCATCATGGAGGGCTATGTGGATGATTTTCTAGGAAAATATAAGACCAAATAATATCATCCATCCATTCTTGAGCATATCTTTTCTTGCTTAGAGTAATGCCAGTTGAGGCTCAATCCCAAAAAGTTTGTCTTTGGTGTAGCATCATGAAAATTCCTAGGTTTCATTGTATCTAGGAGAGGCATCAAATTTGACCCTACTAAATTCAAATATATCATGGATATGCCTCCTCCTAGGACACTTAAATAGTTGAGGAGTCTCCAAAGAAAATTACTATCCATCTGAAGATTCATATCTCAACTTTTGGAAAAGTGCCAACCTTTAAGCCATTTACTTCATAAGAATACCTCATTCAAGTGGATTTTTTCTTGTCAACAAGGATTTGATAAGATAAAGGAATATTTGACTAACCCACCTATTCTCATGCCTCCTAGATCAGGGAAACCCTTGTTATACATATTGGCTACTTCAGTTACATTGGGGGAATTTCTTTCTCAACATGATGAGAACAGGAAGGAAAGAGTAGTATACTATATTAGTCATAATTTTGTTGGCTATGAGTTCAATTATAATCCTATGGAAAAATTATGCCTCGCTATGGTATTTAGTTCTCAAAAACTCAGGCATTACATGCTCAGTCATTTTATCAAACTTATGTCTAAAGTTGACCCACTCAAATATCTTCTATCTAGAACATCCTTAATAGGTCGTATAGCTAAGTGGGTCATGCTTCTAAGTTAGTTTGACATCGAGTACATGGAAATGAAATATATAAAAGTCCAAGTCATCACAGACCAATTAGTCGAGGCTCCTCTTGTTGATTCCTATCCATTGGTTATGAATTTTCTAGATGAGTCCATTTTCACCATTACAAAACAAGCCTCGTAGAAATTATATTTTGATGGTTCATTTGCATGGCATGGATCTAGTGTGGGTATTCTCTTCATCACCCCTCAAGGTGATTTCTTACCCAAATCATTTAGATTAGCTTTTTCATGCACAAATAACATAGCGTAGTATGATGCCTTAATCACTGGGTTGAGAATGGTGGTCCAATAGAATATCATTCAATTAAATGTCTATGGTGATTCCCAACTCATAATCAAATAGGTCAATGATGAATTCTAAAATAGGGACAAGTTGCTTCCTTACAAGTTCATGGTTGAAAACTTCAAGAAGTACTTTATCTACATCCAACTTAAGTAGGTTCTACGTCTCCAAAATAAAGTTGTTGATGCAATGGCTACTATTGGATCCTTGTTAGACATGCCCCACGATAGCCATGACTATGAATTCTTAGTTGAATAGCTTCTTGCACTAGTAGAATTTGGAAAATAAATGACTACGTGACTAAAAATTTTAGTCACAACAACTAAAAATGAATAATTATACTCATTTTTTACAACTTAGCTATAAATAAGTAAATAAATGACTAATTTGGTCATTGACTAAAAAATTATTTAGTTAGAGAAATAAAAATGACTAAATAGTTAGTCATCAAATCCAAAGTAGAAAAAAATTTAAAAAAACAATTCGGCTGAATATTAGCAGGATGTATTCATGTGCACAATGTATTGGCATGATTATTCACATTCATTGCAGATTCATTTGTCTTGCTTAACCTCGCTTCATACATTCATTGTAGACCTCACTTCATTCCTTAACCTGGCATGAGGTATTTTGACTGATAACTATTTGCATGGGCAATAAGGATTGAGAGAGGACCTGGAGACTTCTGAAAAGGCGGGAAAGGGCAAGGAATTTGGAGTTAGCTGCAATGAATTTGAGTTCGTCAAGGCCTCTGTAGCAAAATCATATTTGGGGACGCCCTCTATAGTGAATTCAGAGGCAATTTGAAACCCTCATTACATTAACAACAAATTCAAAATGCTCATTACAATCTACTACTCTTAATAATGTTCTACTACTCTTAATAATATTCTTTTACAATCTTTCCACTGTCCTGCTTCATAATGTGCTCAAGCTAAATATAATAAAATTTGGGTGTGAGTGCCAAATTATAATTTCCTCAAACAATTTTGATACATTTTCACTGCAAGCACAAACTGTCCTTGTGCAAAGTAAACATATGCTAGATTTACCCACACATCAGGCATCTAAACAAAGATGTTTCCTATTGTAGCTTCTTGTACCTATGTAAAAATTTCCTTTGCAATATCAAATTGACCCCTTTCAGCTAGCACAATGGCTGCCTCATTTGTAGCATAAACATTTCTTGGTTTTTGTGCCAACACTTTACAATACAGTTCTCTAACCTTCTTAAGATGTTGTGCCTCCACTTTTGGATCCCTCCTCTCATTGCGAAAAGCTACAAAATAATTCCAATTTCCAAGTGAAATGTCAACATAAGAATTTTTTGCATCTAATTCACTTTGTGCAGCTTTAATTATTTCTTTGCTTTAAGCTAGTCATCTATTTTCAGTTCCATTTTTCTAACCATAGATAAAGAATTTGATGAGTATTTATCCACCTTAATTGCATCTCCAATCAATTCTAGGATTATTTGGATCTCATTCCGAGTTTGATCCATGGTTGGAAGATGTAGATATGCATCCACAGAATCAGGAAAATTGAACAATATTGGCCTGTATAAAAGATATGCTTTTTCAGTATCATGTAGTTGTTCAAACAATCTAGCAAGATTAAATAGTGTTGTGACTTTATCCCATGGTAACTCAATTGAAACACCACCTTCTTCTAGTTGATGAAAGAATTTCTTATCCTTAAAGAGCACAAGAAAAACTACAGAATTAGCACTGTGGCTTTTATTTATTAATTCAACCCAAATGCAATTTCCTAATGCCTCCATAAAATTTTGTTGAGCCAACTCTAGTTCATAACGCTCAAAATGAAGAACCCCAATGTTGTTTAACAATTGAATGGGTACTTCTTCTCTACTCTTCTTCAGAAGAGACTTTCGCCTCTTAAGAGAATCTAAGGCTGCACTAGGTTATGATGATATTAATAACTCACCCATCTTGATAAATGCATGGGCATCAGGTGGATCTATGTGGGTTTCCTTTGTTAAAATTTCCAATGCCTTCTCTGCCAGCCCTTGTTGAGCATATATATGGCCTACAACTATTAAGCTCTCACAGTTCTTAGGGTGGACCTCCAAAACCTTTTCAAAATTTGAGAGAGAACTTTTAAAATCTCCAAGCTTCAATTGAACCTATCCACAAAATCCTATGGCCTCTGGCTTTCCTTGACAAGTGGTGCCATACTCACCTTTACTATGATAAGATCATGCAAGATTATAATATGAATGAGATTTCATGAGAGGGTGGTTAATTGAAACAAGAGATGTCTTAGCCAACTGTTCCACAAGAAAATGTTGCCCTGCAGAGAAGAAAAAATGGTTTGCTAAATGATTCAATGCTATTGTAGAGTACAATTATAATTCAAAGGATCTACACATCTTTTCCATTCCTTCATGAACACTACCTTTTTCACTAACTGTGAGAATCCTACAAGTAAAAAATGCACAAAACTGACCACAGATATTTATGTAGAGGCAAAACATCATTTCCTAATGCCTCCATAAAAGTTTGTTGAGACAACTCTAGTTCATCGCACTCAAAATGAAGAACCCCAATGATGTTTAACAATTGAATGGGTACTTCTTCTCTGCTCTTGTTCAGAAGAGACTTTGGCATCTTAAGAGAATCTTAGGTTGCACTGGGGTCTGACAATATTAATAACTCACCCATCTTGATAAATGCATGGGCACCAGGTTGATCTATGCGAGTTGCATTTCTTAATATTTCCAAAGCCTTCAATGCTAGCCCTTGTTGAGCATATATATGGCATACATATTTTAAGCTCTCACAGTTCTCAAGGTGGACCTCCAAAACCTTTTCAAAATTTGAAGAGAGAACTCTTAAGATCTCCCAACTTCAATTGAACTTGTCCACAAAATCTTGTGGCCTCTGGCTTTCCTTGACAAGTGGTGTCATAATCACCTTTACTATGATAATATCATGCAAGATTATAATATGAATGTGATTTCATGAGAGGGTGGTCAATTGAAACAAAAGTTGTCTCAGTCAACTATTTCACAAGAAAATGTTTCCCTACAGTGAAGAAAAAATGGTTTGCTAAATGATTCAATGCCATTGCAAAGTATGGGTATAATTCAAAGGCTTTACGCATCTTTTCCATTCCTTCATGAACACTACCTTTTTCACTAAATGTGAGAATCCTACAAGTAAAAAATGTACAAAACTGACCACAAAGATTTATGTAGAGGCAGAACATCATTTCCTAATGCCTCCATAAAAGTTTGTTGAGCCAACTCTAGTTCATCACGCTCAAAATGAAGAACCACAATGTTGTTTAACAATTGAATGGGTACTTCTTCTCTACTCTTCTTCAGAAGAGACTTTCGCATCTTAAGAGAATCTAAGGCTACACTCAGGTTTGTGATATTAATAACTCAACCATCTTAATAAATGCATGGGAATCATGTGAATCTATGTGAGTTTCCTTTCTTAAAATTTCCAAAGCCTTCTCTGCCAGCCCTTGTTGAGCATACATATGGCCTACAGCTTTTAAGCTCTCATAGTTCTCAGGGTGGACCTCCAAAACCTTTTCAAAATTTGAGAGAGAACTCTTAAGATCTCCCAGCTTCAATTGAACCTATCCAAAAAATCTTGTGGTCTCTGGCTTTCCTTGAAAAGTAGTGTCATAATAACCTTTACTATGATAATATCGTGCAAGATTATAATATGAATGAGATTTCATTAGAGGGTGGTCAGTTGAAACAAGAGTTGTCTTAGTCAACTATTCCACAAGAAAATGTTTCCCTACATTGAAGAAAAAATGGTTTGCTAAATGATTCAATGCCGTTGCAGGGTATGGGTATAATTCAAAGGCTCTAAGCATCTTTTCCATTCCTTCATGCACACTACCTTTTTCACTAACTGTGAGAATCCTACAAGTAAAAAATGTACAAAACTGACCATAGAGATTTATTTAGAGGTAGAACATCATTTCCTAATGCCTCCATAAAATCTTTTTGTGCCAACTCTAGTTCATCATGCTCAAAATGAAGAACCCCAATGTTGTGTAACAATTGAACAGGTACTTCTTCTCTACTCTTCTTTAGAAGAGACTTTCGCATCTTAAGAGAATCTAAGGCTACACTGGGTTCTAGCGATATTAATAACTCACCCATCTTGATAAATGCATGGGCATCATGTGGATCTATGTGGGTTTCCTTTCTTAAAATTTCCAAAGCCTTCTCTACCTACCCTTGCCCTACAACTTTTAAGCTCTCACAGTTCTCGGGGTGGACCTCCCAAACCTTTTCAAAAGTTGAGAGAGAACTCTTAAGATCTCCTAGCTTCAATTGAACCTATCCACAAAATCCTATGACTTCTGGCTTTCCTTGACAAGTGGTGTCATAATCACCTTTACTATGATAAGATCGTGCAAGATTATAATATGAATGAGATTTCATGAGAGGGTGGTCAAATGAAACAAGAGTTGACTCAATCAATTGTTACACAAGAAAATGTTGCCCTATAGTGAAGAAAAAAAGGTTTGCTAAATGATTCAATGCCATTGCAGAGTATGGGTATAATTCAAAGGCTCTACACATCTTTTCCATTCCTTGATGAACACTACGTTTTTCACTAACTATGAGAATCCTACAAGTAAAAAATGTACAAAATTGACCACAGAGATTTATGTAGAGGCATAAAATCATTCCTAATGCCTCCATAAAGTTTTTTGAGCCAACTCTAGTTCATCATGCTCAAAATGAAGAACCCCAATGTTGTTTAACAATTGAATGGGTACTTATTCTCTGCTCTTCTTCAAAAGAGACTTTAGCATCTTAAGAGAATCTAAGGCTACACTCGGGTTTGATGATATTAATAACTCACCCATCTTGATAAATTCATGGGCATCATGTGGATCTATGTGAGTTTCCTTTCTTAAAATTTCCAAAGCCTTCTTTGCCTGCCCTTGATGAGCATATATATGGCCTACAATTTTTAATCTCTCATAGTTCTTAGGGTGGACCTCCAAAACCTTTTCAAAATTTGAGAGAGAACTCTTAAGATCTCCCAGCTTCAATTGAACCTATCCACAAAATCATGTGGCCTCTGGCTTTCCTTGACAAGTGGTGTCATAATCACCTTTACTATGATAAGATCGTGCAAGATTATAATATGAATGAGATTTCATGAGAGGGTGGTCAGTTGAAACAAGAGTTGTCTCAGTCAGCAGTTCCACAAGAAAATGTTACCCTGCAATGAAGAAAAAATGGTTTTCTAAATTATTCAATTGCATTGTAGAGTATGGGTATAATTCAAAGGCTCTACACATCTTTTCCATTCCTTCATGAACACTACCTTTTTCACTAATTGTGAGAATCCTACAAGTAAAAAATGTACAAAACTATCCACAGAGATTTATGTAGAGGTAGAATATCATTTCCTATTTCCTCCATAAAATTTTTTTGAGCCAGCTCTAGTTCATCACGCTCAACATGAAGAACCCCAATGTTGTGTAACAATTGAATGGGTAATTCTTCTCTACTCTTCTTTAGAAGAGACTTTGGGTCTTAAGAGAATCTAAGGCTACACTCAGGTCTAACGATATTAATATCTCACCTATCTTGATAAATGCATGGGCATCATGTGGATCTATGCGAGTAGCCTTTCTTAAAATTTCCAAAGCCTTCTTTGTCTACCCTTTTTGAGCATATATATGGCCTACAACTTTTAAGCTCTCACAGTTCTCAGGGTGGATCTCCAAAACCTTTTCAAAATTTGAGAGAGAACTCTTAAGATCTCCCAACTTCAATTGAACCTATCCACAAAATCCTGTGACCCCTGGATTTCCTTGACAAGTGGTGTCATAATCACCTTTACTATGATAAGATGGTGCAAGATTATAATATGAATGGGATTCCATGAGAGGGTGGTTAGTTGAAACAAGAGTTGTCTCAGTCAACTATTCTACAAGAAAATGTTGCCCTGCAGTGAAGAAAAAATTGTTTGCTAAATGATTCAATGCTATTGTAGAGTATGGGTATAATGCAAAGGCTCTATGCATCTTTTCCATTCCTTCATGAACACTAACTTTTTCACTAACTGTGAGAATCCTACAAATAAAAAATGTACAAAACTGACCACATAGAGTTATGTAGAGGCAAAACATCATTTCCTAATGCCTCAAAAGTTTGTTGAGCCAACTCTAGTTCATCACTCTCAAAATGAAAAACCCCAATTTTGTTTAAGAATTGAATAGGTACTTATTCTCTACTCTTCTTCATAAGAGACTTTGGCATCTTAAGAGAATCTAAGGCTACAGTTGGGTCTGACGATGCTAATAACTCACCCATCTTGATAAATGCATGGGCATCATATGGACCTATGCGAGTTTCCTTTCTTAAAATTTCCAAAGCCTTCTCTACCTACCCTTGCTGAGCATAGATATGGTCTACAACTTTTAAGCTCTCACAATTCTCAGAGTGGACCTCCAAAACCTTTTCAAAATTTGAGAGAACTCTTAACATCTCCCAGCTTCAATTGAACCTATCCACAAAATCCTATGGCCTTTGGATTTCCTTGAAAAGTGGTGTCATAATCACCTTTACTATGATAAGATCTTGCAAGATTATACTATGAATGAGATTTCATGTGGGGGTGGTCAATTGAAACAAGAGCTATCTTAGTCAACTATTCCACAAGAAAATTTTGCCTTGTGAAGAAAAAATGGTTTGCTAAATGATTCAATGCCATTGCACAGTACAGGTATAATTGAAAGGTTGTAGGCTTTTAGCCATAGCAGCAAGGAAATAAATTGTTTGATAAAATGCTTTGGTAGACATGTATGAAAAATGTGGTAGCATAGAAAAGGAAATGAACTTTCAAAAAAATGCCTTAAAGAAATGTGGTCTCATGGTGATGGAATGCCATGGAAAGCAAATTGTTATGGATTGTCATGGAATTCCATCACCATGAGACCACATTTCTTTGAGGCATTTTTTCAACCAGTTCACTGCCTTGTCTATGCTATTGCTTACTATTATGCTTTGATAGATTTTTTCCAAGCATCCTTGAAACTGTTCAAAAGCACTTGTTTAGGCTTTTAGCCATACAGCAGCAAGGTAGTGAACTATTTGATAAAATGCTGTGACATGTGAAAATGTGGTAGCATAGACAAGGCAATGAACTTTTTGAAAAAAATGCCTCAAAGAAATGTGGTCTCATGGAATGCCATGACAAGCAAATGCAATTGGCAGATGCTCCTAGTTATTATTTATGCAATGTGAATTAATTGTATAACTACTTAGGTTGACTTTGTAAATACTATATTGTAATTAAAATTTTGTCATTTGTCAGCATCTATTTATTAGTTATGCAATGTGAAGTAATGCTTTGATTTTGAAAGATGTGCAATGCAATGTAATCAACAATTTAAATATAAACTACAAAGATCTATTTTTTATAATTCATTAGTTAAACTCTATTTTATTTGATCTCTATAACTCTATTGCTATGGAAATGCCTTTCAATTAAAAAAAACATTTTTTGTCTCTTAGTCTACAATATTTTATTTGCTATGTGTAGAACATTACAGATGGATCAACGTCAAAGGTTGAAATACCATGCATTTGACGAGAGATTAGCCAATGAGAGTGACATGGAAAAATATTCATGTCCCATGTAATGACTGTCTTGGTGGAAAGGTGAAAAAAAGAAGTTAGATTTATTGACAAATGATAAGATATGGGCATAGTGGTATAAGCCCTTGGAATTCTAATTATTACAAAGATATGATAGAATGAAAGAGTGTGAGAGATGAAGAGGAAACAAACATAGATGAAGTGGCACCAAACATAGATGAAGAGGTAGAAATGTTAGACGAAGGGCTTAAAATTGATAGAATGTTGAATGAGGATCTAAACAATGATTGGGCCAAGTTGATGGAGGATGCTTCAAAGCCCTTGTATGCTAATTTTAGGTTAAGTCATTTGACAACAATCCTTCAAATTCTTAACTTGAAAGTGGTGTTTGGTTGGAAAAATGAGAGTGTAGATTAGTTATTGGCATTATTAAGTTCGTTGTTACCACTTGACTCCACATTGCCAACAAAAAAAAGTCAATGTAGAAAGGAAATCACTAAGCTAGGCTTAGGGTATGAAAACATCCACACATTTGTGAATGGTTGTGTATTATTTTGCAAGAATCTTGCAAGTGAGAGTGAATGTCAGAAATTTCATGAAGCAAGGTATAAAGAAGGGTTCAAATCAGTTGTGGTTCCTAGAAAGGTTTTTTACAGCCACTTTTCAGTAATCCCACAATTACTCTGAATGTATAGGTTCAAAGACATTGTTGAACTTATGCAATGACATGCCCAAAATAAGAGCACTAATGAAAAATGACATGTGCCTGATTCTAAGATGTGGATGGAATTTGATAATAGATGGCTTTATTTTTCTCAAGATCCTCATAATATAAGGTTGGGTTTGGCTCTAGATGGGGTGACCCATTCTTAGATCAAAGTACTAAATGGTCAACTTGGCCAGTGTTTTTAATAAATTATAACTTGCCTCCATGGTTAGAAACTAAACTATTTTTCTTAATGTTATCATTGATTATACCAGGAAAGAAAAGTGTGACTTAAGATGCAATTGATGCTTATCTAG
>VDFB02308642.1:0-16969 GCA_007258455.2 Sequoia sempervirens | reverse complement strand
GAGGGGGCATATATTCACCTCTTCATCATATTTTTCTTTTGAACCATTGAATTTTTCTTAAGCATTCTTCTCACCATGGTAGTTTCTTTTGATTTTTTAACTAACCTAAATTTGAGTTTTGCAAAATGGAAACTTCACATTTGGCATTGTAGTTTCTCGCTAAGATTGATCATTGGGGGCATCGTCAATATCTGCCTGCTCGACCTCTATGGCCTCTACAGTATCCTTTTTGTACATAAATCTGTAAAATTTTCAAATTTCTATCTTGCACTAATGTTTTTGTTTCTACTTTCGTGTAGCTGATTTTTCTTCAAAAATTTAGCTCACTAAAGTGGAGGAAAAATATAGTGTCATAAAATTGCACCTAGTGGCAATTTCACACTTGTGGATTTGGCTCATCGTATTTATGGCACCTAGCCACATTTGTGACAAGAACCTTATGAGATAATTTCATGATTTTAACTCCATAAGGGATAATGACAATGCATTAACAATCTTTCACCTCATTTCCTACAAAGTTGTGAGTTAGATGCCTGCGCAGTGCATGAATGTCCGCATGACACACTAGCATCCCCAAACTTTCTAAGTTTAAATGAGGGAATCTCACAAATTTTTTCCATGAAATGTATCGTTGTAGTGGAATTTTAGGTGTAACAAATCTTCTTGCCCATGCAACTTCACAAAACTCTCTCTTTCACCTTCATTCTCATTCTTTCTTCTTGTTTTTATTCTACAACTTGCTCTTTCACTCTTTTCTCTTCTACATCTCTTCTCTATGACAAAGCTCTATCGGATTCACATCTCATCAATATCCAAGGATCTCTTATAAGCACTCAACATCACATCTACCAAGCCAAGAGGGAGCCACAAACTGTTGGTAATGCTCTCTTGTTATATTACCTTGTCTTATCTATTTGCTAACATATTTATCTTGTCTATTTATTTGTGATATGGGTTCTCCTCCATAGTGGGGTTTTATTTTATCACTCATCTATTTATTTGTGATACGGGTTCTCCTCCATAATGGGGTTTGATTTTTTCACACATCTCGTCTACTATACAAGTTTCACATCTTGTCTATTTTCTATCTACCTGGCTGTCCATGGAGGTGGAAACACCAAAACTAGTGTTTGACTTAGGAAAACCTCAAAACAACCCCAATGCTTTTCGTCATCCTCCTTGTGTGCAAGTCGTTCATGTGAATATTTTCTAGAGGCTTCATAGTGTTGGACCTTCTATGAGTTAACATCTTACCTTCTTTTTCATTTCCTCTCATTCTAGCTTTTGTTAACTTAGTAGAATAGTCAAACTTTGGATTCTAGGTAGATAGAAAACTCTATGAGTTTCTATGTACAAGTATAGATCTATGTCCATATGAGATGTTAGTGTGTCCCTAAGATGATAGTGCACCATGCTGTCATATGAGTCCCATGCTAACATCCTCTAGTCGAGAGCTAGTTGACTTGTTCCAGAGACCTATGTAATTTGCTCTTTCGATCCTCAAAGTCCTTCATCTAAAAGCATATCAAAGACTCTCTTTTAAGTATATTTTTGTAATCTCTTTCATCTTGTAACTCCATCACTTGAGTTTTGTACATTGAGGTGACCGAGGGCTATTTGTTCTCTTTAGACCTTATTTTTCTTGGGACTTGGGAGTAGTGAATCCTCTCCTTCACACCTTTTCACGATCATGTTGGTTCTTGTGGTTCTCCTTAAGTACTAGATCTCCCATTTCAAATTTTTGGGATACAACCTTCTTGTTATAGCTACAATGAAGGAGTTTTTGATAAGCTTGTAGATGATTGAGTGCTTAAAGATGCATTTCATGTAGCATTTCTAAGTCATAGTGTCTAAATACTTTGTATTCTTCATCCTCAATGGTATGTTATAGAGAAAATCTTAGTGATGGAAGTTTGACCTCTATAAGTAAGATGGCTTCAACTCTGAAAACCAATGAATAAGGAATGGTTCCTATTGGTGTACAAATACTAGTTCGATAAGCCCACTGGATGGGGTTAAGATGGATATTCCAACGATGACCAACATCATTGACTATCTTTTTGAGGATCTTTAGGAATTTTTTATTTAACACCTCAGCTTGGCCATTACTTTGAGGGTAATATGGGGTGGAGAATTGATGTTGGATATGGAATTTATGGCAAAGGTCAAAAACTTCCTGATTTTTGAAAGGTCTCCAGTGACAATAGCTGAAGGAAAACCATATTCACAAATGATATAATTGAGTATGAACTTGGATATATTATTTTTGGTGATGAATGTGAGAGGAATGGCTTCAATTCATTTTGGTTTTTTCATCTTTATAGTAGCCACTTAGGTGTTAACATTTTGATTGGATTGAGGGGGATTAAGCTAGAGGAAACCCTTATTTTGTTTCTTGAAAGGTTGATAGTTGGTTTGAGGTGTAGATTTGGATTTTTGAGAATGATTGGAGGGAGTTTTCACTTCATGACTACTAATTGAATTTTAGTAATCATGAAGGGTTGTACACAACTATGTGAAGGAAGGAAATCTCATCATCTCAAGCTTTATTTGAATTTTATCTTGAAAATTGGAAATTAAATTTTTTTGAAGGTCAACATTAAGAATCTTAATGTTTATTTGTGAATAAAGAATTTGATATCATGTTATGAAATCAGTGAATTTTTCATCATCCTTTTGTTTACATGACATCAAATCAGCTACAGTCATCTTGGGACCCATGTGAATTTGGAAGTGGTTGTAAAAGGAATCAATAAGTTCATTGAATGAACCAATTAAACTATTTGGTAAGGAGCAAAACCACTCTAAAGCAACATCTTTCAAGGATCTGGGGAATAGCTTAGCCAAGATTTTATCTTCAAAAATGAAGTCACTACATAGGGCAGTATAAGTAGAAACATGGCTAATTGGATCTCCTTTCCCACCATATTTCTTAAACCTAGGAACGTCTATGCCTTATGGAATTTATGTTCTCAATATCTCCAAAGGTAAGGGATTAGTTTTGATGTATTGTGAGGGTTGGCCATTATTTTTTTGGTTTAGGATGGTGAATTGTTGTTGAAGGGATGACATGTTTTGCAAAAGTGTGTTAAGAATGGGATCATTGTTGTTATTGTGAGATGGAGGTGAATAAGGTGGAGTGGTATATGTGTGCAGAGGGAAAGTGACTTGTAGATTTGTGAGGGGGAATGGTTGAGGAGATATGAGATTTGAATTCACAAAGGTAGAGGGATTCCCAGTGGAAATAGTAGGTTGAATGGTTGTGGTAACATGAGTACTAGTGTATGTAGGAATAGAGGTAAGGGTTGTGGTAGGAGGAATTGAATTTACACCTTGGCTTTGAGTGTACCCCAAAGCTTGAGCACAAATAGTCATGGTAGGGGCATGTTTATCAACAATATGAGCTAGACTTCACACAATCTCTATTCCATGTTTAGTTTCAAGCATTTTCCTCACATTATCTAAAGTAGGAATGACACTAGTATCAATGTTTTCAGAATTCACAAAGTTTTACAATTTTTTGATTTCTTCATCCATCCTTCTTATGTTTTCTTGTGGGATACTATCAACATCATGCACATTTTTTATAGGTAGGGAAGTCATTGGAAACGAGGTATGAAGGCTATGATCCATAGAGGGTTGATTATCAACACTATTAGTGAAATGGAGAACCCAATATCTACGACGAGTGGTGTATCACGGGATGACATGAGTCTTGAACTATATCTCACAACAATATTGCTAATAAGATACCAAGTTGTAAAGCTCATACAATATTCACAAACTCGGTACACACCCAAAATGGAAAGAAGGTGAAATGCAATGAAGTAACCTAGGATGTAAAGTGCAATGCAATTATGTAAATGTAATTTTTAGATTCTAAACAAGGTAATTTTTTTATTACACTATGCAAAAACCTTAAAATGATGTCTTGTAAATGCAATTTTGAAATCACACAATGCACTGAATTTATCAAATGAAGATAAATATGATCAATTTCACTTAACAAAAATTCTATAAACTGATGTAAAAAAAAAGAAAATAGCAAAGCAGGATGCAAAAACATGTGCTTTAATGCCCAAAAAATTAGGAAATGACCCTGATCAGGGACTCATTCTCCCGGGGGTGAATGGGTCCTAGGTTAGGGTTTTTAATTTTTTTTTGTAAATTTCTGAGATGATTCTAATGGTTTCTAGATTCTGATTAGAAATAGTAAGTTACAATTTGAATTTTTTGTGAAATTTAAAGTTGAATGCAAGTGCAAAATATGACAAAATGACAAACTAGAAGACCTAATTTGATGTGAAATTTTGTTTCAATTTTTATATGCAAGTGAATGATGATTCAATGCTATGCAAATGATTTGGAAGATGACTAATTTTTTTTGTATTTTTTAGATTTAAAGAATGTAAAAATGCAATCCTAAAACCCCTAAATGGAATGCAAAGTAATGCAAGTTATGTTACCCTAAATTAGACTCAATTCAATGCAATCAAATGCAAATGAATGCAAGATCTAAATATAGGGTGAAAGTGGACTCCAAAATAATAAAAAAATACAATGATCAAAAGTCAGTTTCACCAAAATGAAACAAAGAAAAATAGGTTCACCAAATAGGAACAAAGGAACATAGGTGGGTTATTCAATGGGAATGAATGGAAATGGGATTTGATGGACCTATTCTCCTTTATTTCATTAGGAAATGAGATCCACACAATGAAAGGATTGTCAACCAAAAGGCGAGTCAAGTCAAAGTGTGAATTTGCTAATTTCCTTTTTTTTTGCAAGGATGGGGGTATTGATTAAACAACACTTTGGGGAGAAAGTCTAAAAATAGAAAACTAACTCCAAAATGCAACTTACAAAATGCATCTACTAGATTAAGCTCAATTATGATGGAACTAGAAATCAAAATGTAGATCTGAGAAAGGGAAAATGATGTGTATCAGTCACCAAAAGTTATTTTTTAAAGATAATTGAGGACTTATTCACCCTATGGTGAATGGGTCCTAGCTAGGGCTTTGTAAAAATGGTTTATGGGTTCTCTTCTTCTGTGTCTACACTCCCAGATACTCAATTTTCATAGTCAGACAACTAAAAATAAATCTTGTGGGTGAGTTTCCATGAAATTGTAACAATGATAACAACAAATACAACTTTGACAAATTTGTAATTTTTCTCTTCAAGAGATCTTCCACCTAAAATCTGCAAACACAAATCAAGAGGGAAAAATGTTTTGTTGTTGGTGAATGGGGTTTACCTTGGTCAAAACCCATTTTGGTAATTAAACATTGTAATGAAATGAAATAGCATGAAAGGAATGATGAATGAACAAGCCTATGTCACAACTCACCAAACCCATGTATGAACCTTGGAATGTAGATCTACAACTAGCATGAAATGACTTCAGTGGATGTGGATCTTGATCTTGAAACTTGATTTGAAACAATGCCTTTGAATTCTTGAATGGATCTTGAACACTATGTCAACATATTAGCTCAAATAACATGCATGATGAAATAAGACCTTGAAATGATAATAGAATCTTGATTGCTACAATAATTCTACTCTTTAATGCCTTGAAAATTCTCTTGAAATGCTCCTAGAATGCTCTTGTGAAAATACTCTTGAGATAACTTGAACTTGCTAGCTTGAAAATCTTAGATGAAACATAGTGAAATGACCTTATATTTATAGGTATGCAACATTAATTTCTCAAAATTCAAATAACATAAGTTGACATGTGAATATACATTTGAAATCATTGAAATACCACCAACAACATAATAAAAATTTGGGTCCTAGGCCTAAGTGAGGACCCATTCACCCTTGGGTGAATGGGTCCCAGGTCACTTACCTAGGACACACATTCTCCAATGATAAATACTATGTCATGATATTAATGTGTGTCATGTTTTCCTCTTTGAAAATTGTAATTAATTAGGCTTGGATTTGAATTAAAGGGGGAAATTAAGGTAAATTAACCTCAATTATTTAATAAATCCCTAAATGAGTGTGAAAGTGTAAAGGTACACTTTACAACACCACACTAAGGCACAATTAAGTCAATTTTATTTAATAAGGCCCTAAACACAATGCAAATATATAAAATACATATTACAACACTAAATTAAGGCATAATTTAGTTCATTTTATTATTAATTATTCCTAAATTAAGTGTGAAAAAGGGATACTTTTTCCTACACTATAGATCTATCTCATTGAAATGCATGTAATCAGCCACTAATGTATGTTGCATCTAAAAGTACGTAGGAATAAGAACTAGATGCGTAGATCACTCAAACCTTGAAACCAAGGAAGCATTAGCACCAACAGTAGAAACCCACCATAATGCTGAAAAGGGAGAGCCATGACAGGTACACTGAAACTATGTGAAACCAAGAAGTGCATGTAGGAGAAACAACTTGCAAATAAAAGGGTGTGCAAACTAAGGCACACATACATGAGGAAAAAATCACTAGATTCACTACTGTCGTGGAAGGGATACTCAATTGACAAAGGTGTGATGGTAAACCAAAGGTAAACATAAACCACCATGACACTTTATATGACAATGCTAATACAAAAGGCACAACAAGATGTGCAAAATCCCCAAAAAGTATACACCAGAATGGTACTTTATCTCAATGCGTCTACACAAAGAGAATGTGCATGAAAAAGATGTCTACAATACCAAAATAGGAAAGAATACTAGAAATACACAAATAACAACCAAAAATGAGTCATCCAACACAAACAAGTTTCCAAGAGTTAAGATGTCCAAGTAATTCACCAGAGTGTGAAAACACAAAAAATTGAATAAAATGTACCTAAAGAGAAATTTGGAAAAAGTGCATGGATGGAAGTTAAAATCTTTGAAATATGGTTCCAACACCGCTATAATCATGAAAAACAAAGAAATTGGTCAAAAGTTACGAGCTTAGGACTGAAAATAACACCTTTGACTTCAATAGGTTGTAAAATGCACCAACAATAGAAAAAGAGAAAAAACCAACACCATTGGATAGTGCTCGGAACTAGCTCTCCGTTGATATCTCATTCGCTCAATTTTGATACCTGAGCGAAAAGGTATGCCAATTTTCCCAATTTTGCCTATTTTATAAAAAAGCAATTTCTTTTAGCCCCCCAGGGTTGGGCATGTTGCAAGAGTTTTTCCCTTGGTCTCCTTATGCTGTGCAGTGTGACGCTTGGATTTGTGACATGGCTTAACCACCTCTTGTGGGTCTTGGATCTTGTATAAATCTAGTAGTTGTATTGGGAATTGAAAAGTTGATCTTTTGGTGCAACGACAACCACCTATGTAACTGTTACCTATTTTTCACCACCAGCTCAAAACAGGTAGAGCTGAATTGCATCCATCAAAGAAGGTACAACAATTTTCTGCTTAAGTATTCATTATGTTCTAGAACTTTGATTACTTATGAATTTCAAGTGTTATTATGCAAATATCAGACAAAGGAACTCATAAATTTGCATAAAAGAATGTTGTTTTTATTCATATTGGAGATGCTAAATCTCACACAAGTCGTGAGAGTAACTAAATTTGATTTACACAATCAAATGATAGATACAAGGAAAATAAAGTACACTATACAACTGAGAATAAAGAAGGCATAGGGTAGAAAGTGATTCGTCATTGCCTGGAATGATGAATCATTGACAAGTCGAGGTCTTCAGTTGTGGCTTCAACTCTAGCTCCAGCCTCCGATCTTCGATGCATCTGCAAGAACAATGAAATATGGTATTAGAGATGGTCTCTAAGCAATGCGAATCAAATCCTATCATGTGCCTACGCTACCAACATAAATATAGTATACATTTGATCAGGCATCCATCAAACGATTTCAGATTTCAAAGGAATAAAGCTCAAGAGGAAAGCTTTCAGCTTCTTTTATTTTTGCTAACTTGTTTGTTTCAATGTGCAGGAACAGGTTCATCATGTTCGAGATTATTTTCATCAGATATGTGGGGAAAAACGGGCTCCCACAAGGGTAGAGCCCAACATATCAAAAGGACACCTCTCATTCACATCATATATGAGAGTTATTCAATCAAAGAAAGAAACAGTCATCATCTATGACTGTCATCAAGCAGTATAATAGCATGGTAAAACATATTGCTGCTACAAAGTTAATAAAAGTGGAAATTGCATATTCAAGAAAGTTATGTTTGCGTATATGTTCTTATGCTGCCACTATTTTTACATCATGTCTTCATATCATTTTTTCGATTGTGTCATCATCATTTCTGCTGTAAGGAATCAAACGGATTTATACAATGATACAACAATTCATCTCATGAATAGTTCAAGCAAATGTAAAGAGGGACAATCATGCTTTGTATTGATACAACATCAATATTCACAGCCAAACAACTATGAAGATACAATGGCCATAAACATCAAAGGGGCAGTCACATTATTCATTCATTTAATAAACAACAGAAGAAACTTACATAAGTCTTAAGCATAGAGAGAAAGGGATATTCCCTCTTTGTTATTCTCATTCCAAAGCAGTGGAAACACAGGAAATAATCAAGGAGACGAGTCATATACTGCCCCAGATAGAGAGTAGAAGACACCATGCACTGGAGTGGTCAAATCAAGAGTAAGAGATAATTGCATATATTCAAGAAATGATCAATTAATGCAAAATGGGCATAAAATCATATGGAGCAGTCTTTTTTTAGTCATCAATTTGGCGAAGGTTGGTGACAGCCCAAGGTCATTGTAATGTACACTACAAGCAATATGATGTGCTTTAGAAAGGTGCTTTAGCATTCACTAAGCTGCCAAATGCCCTGAGGAGATGAAATAGTGATGAGAGGTGTGTTGTGTTATGTTTCTAAATGCCAATCCTGACAATGGAACCAATGAAGAAGCTATCAAGTACAAAATCTAGGAAGAAGCAAACTAAGTGAAGAAATATAATAAGGCCACGACTTGACAGAAAATGAAACATAGAAAAGGCACGAATACCATTTAACAGAGTGTCTCTAGGAGTTGTTATATGATGGGATGCAATGACACCAAGATGTGTGCGAGATATATTTGTTAAAAGACTTTAGAAACTTAAAAGAAATAGACTCACAACCATGAATCAAGGGTAGAAATCAGTGAAGCTGTGCCATACAGAGAGCATGTACAATGATATATACGCCATATTATTTTCTTTTTCAGATAATAGAAATTGTATTTTATGGCTGAGCATGAACAAAATACACATAACTCGAAATGAGAGCTTCATTAACAAATCATTTCTTTTCAGGAAAATGAAATAGTAGCCACGTCCAGATATAAAGGAGAATACATTGAAAAAAGTGATGTAAAAGGTTCAAAAGTCTTTTTCATAACAACCATTAGCAGATATGCACACAAAAGGAGAAAGTACACCAGAAATGAGTGCTACAGCCATGGCCATTAGAAAACTAGGCGCCCAGAAAATGGAGAACACAAAATACCCATAAAAAATGGTAGGTCGCAACCTGTAGATCATGTAACAACAAAGGAGTTTCGAAGAATTTACCAATTTTGAATATGCAGGGGCCACGAATCTGAGCTTGTCCAGAAAACACAAGTTATCAGTGAGCTTCCATTCCCAGGCTCCAGTGGAAACCCTATCTCCTCTAGTAGCGACGCTCATTTTCTTCTTCAAAATGCAAAGTGTGAATGAAGAAATGATTAGGGTTAGCCCTAATTCGAATTTTGATAGGCGTTTTTGACCTTTCTTTTAAGAAAAATCATTTCATTGTATTGTCACCATGGTATTGACTTCAAAGTCAATGAAACCTAATGATTTAAAGAGGTCCGTGAGATAACCAAAGCCATGAAATCACTAAGGCCAAAATAACATTTGGAGGAAAAAGTATATATTTCATCATATATTACATGATATGCATATATTGCATGAGGAGGCCGACAACATGTGAGAGGACTTTGAGTCTTCTTGACTTTTGATTAGCAAAGTGAGAGATTGGCGTGCTATTAGGAGGAGTCATAAGGGAAAAATTATTCTTTTGCAAAAACATTTATTTTATTATTTTCCCCTTATTCTATATTGTAAAGTTGTATTTGAAGATTATTATTATTTAATAATCTTTTAAATCAACTATTGTAAAATGGGAAAAATACTAAAAAAAAATCACTCATGCACATGTGAAATTGATAGTAAGTCTCAAGTTTAGAGCTATAGCTTCAACTGAAGATTTGTCATGCAAAATTGGACTTTAAGTTATCATGGGCGAATTGACAAGAATGAGACAGTTTTGCATGCTTTAGCCCACCTTTTCAGGGATTTCCAGTTTAGTTTGAGTTACATATCGGTTGTGTGCTTTATGACTGCCAGTTCGAGATTGAGTTCACTCATTTTTGCATGAGTTTGAACCTTATTTTTAGGGATTTTTTTTGCTCGGATTTCACCTTAGAGTTATCACTTTCTCACTGAAATTAACTTTCAGTTGCTTATTCATGCACTTTGAAGTGCATTCATATTGTATATATTGAAAAAGTTTATCTTTTTCATTCCAGTTCTTGTTTTTTTAGTCTTTGCACTCTGCAAAGTGAATCATCTTGTAACTCAGCTTTTAGATTAATACAACAGTGTTTTTACATATTCAAATTGTGTTATTACAAAAGATTCCTTTAATTTTCAGTATTTTAGAATTTTCCTTCTAGATTTTAAGCATCATTTTTGTGAGGAATTTGATCGAAGAATTACTGTGTTTCAGTTCTGAAACCTTTGATTTTTTCTGTCTTTTTCACATATCTGTATGCAATTTAGTTTAAAGTTCACTGGTTATGCACTGTGCTTGTAATTGATTAATCAATTTAGTCGTGAAAACCTCGTTTTCCCTCAATATTGTATTAAGTCAAAGCCTCTGTTTAAATCATTCAAGTGATTAAATTATCAAGTTAGGTTGTGCAGATTGGAGTGTTGAGAAGTTTATTGTGAGTCATAGTTGCAAATCATTATTGGTTAGGTGCATCACCTTCAATTTACAGTTTTGCATACATTTAGTAATAGTCTTTCTCCATTTTCTAGCAAATCACCAGTTGTTAATCGAAAAATAAATAGGAAGCCGGCCTAGAATCTAGAGGTTTACTTTCAAATAGGGTACCCACAACTTGAAAGTAATCCAATGTTTCAACAAATTGCTGAATTTCAATATTCAAGCATTCGGGTGCAATCTGTTTGACAACAATAACAATTGGTATCAAAGTCGAGGTCATGGGTTTGAACCCCTCACTTGCACTGGGGGGGTTATTGCAAGAGTTTCACCCTTGGTATCCTTGTGTTGTGTAGTGCGATGCTTGGGTTCTTGACATGGCTTAACCACCTCTTGTGGATCTTGGATCTTGTATAAATCTAGGGGTTGTATCGGGCATTGAAAGGTCAACTTTTGGTACAACGACAACCACTTATGCAATGGGGCACTAGTTGCCCATATGACCTTGGGGTGGCCGATTTTTTTTTTTTTGTTTTATTGTTTTTCTTTAAAAAAAAAGAAAAAAAGCAAAAAAAAACAAAAACAACAAAGAAGATTTCAAATTTGCTCTTATAACCCTAGTTGAAAAAAAAACCTCATAAATTGAGAAGGAATTTGATGAATCCACACTCTAATACCATGTTAGAGTTGTTAAAAACATGAGCCATAGGATCAAACAACAAACACATACACCTTCCATGCAAGAGCTTTGATACCATGTTAGAATTGTGAAAAAACACAAAACCACGAGCCACAAGATCAAACAACGAAAAAACACACCTTCCACGCAAGAGATATGCAAACAAAGAATTGCTATATTCCTCAAAAAGAAAAAGCTACAAAAGAAAAAGTCTATCAAAAAGATATGGAAGCTCAAGAGATAATTACAATGAAGGTTGAGTGCTATATAGTCCCAAAACCCTAAAAGCATAAAAACACTCCTAAGTTTAGCTTAAGTGCATGAGAATAAATTAGACTAATAATCAATTAAATAGTAATTAATTATTAGCTAATGCATGATTACTCTAGCATCCATTACTATTGGATAACATGAAAAAGTGAAAAAATGGGATCTTTATTAGCTAGTATACCACTGATTTGTCATGTTTGTAAAAAACAAGCCACTTTAAATTTTTTGGTTTATTTCATTTCTATTTTTTGAGTTTGTTGTTTTGGGTTTCCTTTTGGATCTTCTAGTTGTGTTGTTAATATTTCATTGTCTTTCCATCCCCATCTTTTCTAAGTTGTTCCTAATAGCATAAAATCCTTTATTAGTGTCAACATGTTTTATTAATAGCCAAAGGAGGAAGAGAAAAGAGGTGATAATGAGTTATGTTAGCAAGTTTCATAGGTTTTAAAATCTCTGTTGGAAATCGACGAGGATGTTGAAACAACACTAAAGGTCGACAAGTATGAAGAAATAAATAAATGATAAAAAGTGGCTAAGTACCAATAAAATTTCATGTTTCAATAATTTTAAGAGTTTATGAAACCTCTATCAACTCCCAACAAGGTTTTGATGACCGCAAGGTTATCAAAACCTATCCCACCTTCAACACCAAGTGCCAAAATGATCAAAGATGCAAGGTTGAATGAAAAAATAAATAAGAAAATTTTATGTTTCAAAAAAATTAAGAGGTTTTGAAACCTTTGTTAGCTCCTAACAAGGTTGTCACAACCTCATCAGATCTCAAAAAGGGTCTTGAAACTTGTCCCATCACTAACACCAATCATCGACATAGCCTACCAATTTCAAGGGAGCCTCAAGGATCTTCCATGTGTCATCTTGACATAGTATAATAGGTGAAAGAGATCTAATACACTCTAGACATTATATTATTGGTTAAACCTAACAACTCAATAGTCTAGTGGAACAAAAAAAATAGTAATGAATGTATCACAGATGCACGGTGAAGATGGTGAAGAAAAATTTGAATCTCATAAAGAAAAAGTGCCAGCTTCCTTAGTTTTGAAACCCTTGTCAAAATTCAACACGGTTTTGAAAACCCCTCAGATCTCTGAAAATCTATTCTTAACCATCATGTGGAGCAAAGGAAAATATTTGTAGAGAACTCAGAGAAAATGGGAGAGGATTTTGAAAAAATAATTTTGCAAGGAAGATTAAGAACATTCAAAATTTAACCTAGTTATGAAACTACATCAACTCTTGATGAGATTGTAACAACCCCATCAAATATCAACAGGGTTTTGAGAACCTCTCAAACCATTGATTTTAAAAGTGCTCCAAGTTCTCAACATTTAAGGGAATCTTCAATTTCACTAACCAAATTAGTTACAAGAAAGGTTATAAATATGGATGTATTTTAATTTGTAAATTTGTTAGGGGTTAGAGGTTGGAAAATGTAGGATGTAAAGAGTAGTTTGAGGTATTTCTTACTAAGAGCATAGTTACAGTTTTTGTGCAAATATGTTATAATCACACTGTTATTTTTTAGTGAAATTATATGAATACAAGCTGAATTGTATAATTATCTCCGTTCTGCAAAGTAAGAAATATATTTAAATAATACAATCAAGGGTTGTGGTGTTCTTCATTACTCATATGTAGTATTGCATTGTTTTATGTGTTAGTGTCTATTCAAGGAATAGTGTAATATCTTTCATGGAGAATAATTAGAATGTGCATTGTGGATGGATAATTAAGTAGAGTGATATAAACTTAATCAATTAGCTCTAGTAGTGTTATTACAAGGAAATAAATCTAAAATGGCCATCAAAATGGTTATTGTTAGGAAAAATGTTGCATAAAACCATGATTATGTAATCCCTTAGTAGGCATTGATCTATCTTTGCACATCCTTTCAACCCCACAAACAATCTAATAATGACAAATCTCATGAAAGCTATAATTTATTCTTAATTATTTGTGTTCTTCATACTAGGATTTTTAAAGTTTACAAGGAGTGGTCTAATCATACAAATAATTCAAAAATCCTTGTCAACATGTATGAAGATTTATATCTATTGGACACTATAGTATAATTTTTTTGATTATCTTTTATTTAGTGTCATAAAGGGAACCCTCCTTGGTTTCGTAGAGCCTAAAGTGTAGGAGAGAATATTGCATAAATTTTCTCCCATTCATTGGATAGTATTCAGTGTCTTTGAGTATAAGATCTAGTAAAGATCTAGAAGTCATTAAAATATAGGTTAGGTAACAAAAAATGGTCATCAACCTAGATTCATTCTTCAAGTCCTATGGAATGAAAAGAGAAAAAAGAAAAGAAAAAAGAAATCTCTTTCATTTGATTCAAGTAACCTCTACTAGAGCTATGGATGCCTACTTCATAGTGTAGCTATGCTTAGAGTGAGACTTGAGGCAAATATGTTGGGGTTATGAATGCTTGGCTGACAATGGAGCTATGCGAGTAATCAAGAAGGTAATTCCATAATGATACTCATTGTCATACTCAAATAAAAAATACCTAAATAAATATTAAAATCATAAAAAAAATTGAGCTATATTACTTGAGTCTTTTAGGTAAAACAAGGAAAATAATAAAGTGCACACATTGGTTAAATTGGTGTAGATGTTATTATAAAATTGACTTATTATAACTATGATACATTTTTCATCTTAGAATAATCCCATTGGTGTTGGAGAGTAAGTTTGTATACATGAATACCTTGTCCTTCCTAAGAATTAAAGCTTAGTCTTGGACTAAAATTGACCTATTATAACTATTCTAGCTCCACATAAGCTCCTCTCCTCCATACCTTATCAATGAAAATAATCTCATTTATGTTGGAGAATATTTTTGACTAAACAAATATCTTGTCATCTAACTCTTAATTTCTTCCATAGGTGTGCTACCTTCACTTGTGCCACATTGATATGATAAATCAATTATAACACCACTACACTATTCATTAAGGGAAACCTCTATTGATGTGAAACACATCCCCTTATTCTTATCACATTTGATCAATCTCCCCTAGTTGCTCACTTTACTCTCCTTGTATCCTCTCTTCCCTATCTTCATCTTCCTCTCCTCCACCCATCTCCATTTTATTTCATATCCTCAATGTCCCTCATCCCTCCCCTCCCCACCATTCTTGGATCTCTTTAATCCCTTGACCCCAATATTGAATTGACTTTGTCATCAACTCTTGCATCACTTTCCACTATAGATACTTTGTCAATAAGTACACCATTGCCTCTAGGGGTAAAAAATCAACTTTGTGTTGTACTTTAGGCCCAAGCATCTAATCCTCATCAAGTGTAGATCACATAGTCTCTAAACCATTGGGTCAACCTCTTCCTACCCTGCTTGATTCCCATATCCTTATTTTTATTTCTAACTCATCTAATATCAACTACATCCTCATAACCTATTGTTGCTATGCTTCTTATTACTCATCTTGTTCCCTGTCACTCCTTTCTCATTGGGTGATAGTGATATAGGATGATTGGCTACCCACCACTATTTATATTCATCTATAACTTTGTCATCATCTAATTTTATCTTTTGTGATGAAATCATACTCCTTGTTATATCTATAAATATATGTGCATGGAAGGGAGGCCTCCACTTCTCACCTTATTGATGTATTGAACACATATTTTACCACCAATAAAGGCAAGAAAGTGGTACTATCTATTCTAGGACAAAAAGGCATGGAACCTCTAATAAGAGAATATCCCTATAAAAAATTAATGCTACCTACAATACTACCTCATCTTCTTGGTATGACATGGTTATAGCTTCTCTTTAATCCTCTAATATACTTGTAGAGACTCCTTGTGCATAGTCTCCTTGTGTCCCATTTAAGTTATTGTAGTGCATCATCTGTTACATATTAGAGCATTCCCATTATCTTGGTTATATTTGTATACTTTGTAGTGCCCCTCCATGATTCCCCCCATTGGTATTGTTGCGTTCATGGTCAATTGCCCTTGTTTTAACTTTATTGATGGTTGGGTGTTTAGCATTTTTGTTTAGTGTTAATTATGTTATTCTTGTAATTATTGAATTTAAATAAATTATTAATGGATGGCTTGTGGAGAAAGTTAATGTTTATGTGTTGCCTTGCTTAAATTGAGATAATTAAATTAAATTGATTTTTAGAATGTTTGATTAAATTGGAATTAAATAAATTAATAAATAAATGGATAAATGTAGTTGTTAAATAGTTATAATTATGTTTAATTTTTAATTAATTCATTAAATTAAATTATGCGATTAAATGCTTTTATAATTAAAATAAAGATAGTTATAACTATTATTATTGTGTGAAAATAAATTAAATTATGGAAAGATAATATAATTCAAAATAGAATAATTAATTGGATGAGATTTAAATAGAAAAAGTGAGTTCGAGCCCATGCATGGCTTCGAATTGGTTGCAAAATGGAAACTTGTATTTTTAAGCGATTATTGTTTGATTTTTGGTTTTGGAAAATTGAATCACTTTCCTTATTTTAATAATGATCTTTTTTTGGGAGGTTTTTCATCTTGGATTTTAAGTTTTCAAACAAAAACTGGCTCTGCAAGGAAATTTTGGGGGAATAATTATTTTCTATAGATTTTGAATGGGGTTTCTCGAATTCTGTGCTATGGAGAACCGAGTCTAATTTTGATGTTCCAACATGCATTCTAAGGGAATAGCTGGAGAGAAGCAAAATCAATCAGTCATGTCGCGAGAGTGATCAAGGATCCAAATCCTGAAACTGTAAACTCTATCCTCATTACTCACTTGAAGAATTTACTTGGACTATTGAAATCCAGAAGGTAACATTAATCTTAGCACATTCTTAATATGATCAAAATATCGAACAAATATATAAAATGGGAACAAAATATTGTAGTATTGTTTATTTGAATCGTTATAACGAATTAGTTAAATGCATATTGTGTACATTCTTCTATGCTTTTCATGACTTTCAATATTCGCTTTTTACAGAGTATAACCGAGGGTGTAAATTAAGCATGTTTGTGATTGA
>VDFB02308640.1:0-22696 GCA_007258455.2 Sequoia sempervirens | reverse complement strand
TGGAGAAATGTTTCAAGGTTGAAGATGATATAAATAAGAGTTGATTTGTAGAGGGATTGGGTCATAAAAGAGATAGAAAATTATTATGCGAACCACAAAGTTATAGAGTGTGAATTTGAGAAGTGCACTACAAGCTTTCATGTGTTAGATTACTAGACATAGTGAGAAGAAGGTGTCTACAATTCTTCAATCAAGCTGCGAAGGTGTTGACGATGTTGTGGTGGATTCTCTATTGCATTGAGATATTTTTCTCTATATAACATTTCTTCTCTATCTTATTTTCTATTCTAGTAGTGAGCCCTTGTAATCAATGTTGTTATTACTTATAATTTGAGCTAATCCTCATTGTGGTTTTTTCATCTTGGGTTTTCCACATAAATCTGATGTTCTTTTATGTATGGTGTTTTGTTTTAGTTTCTATTATTTTCTCTTCATACTAAATCATTATAATAGATTTAAGGGTTTATCTAATGAATTTGGATTTGAATTTTTATGAGGGTTTTGAAGTTTTAAGGTACAATTGATTCACCCTCCTCTTAGTTGTGATGCAGGAGCATCCTTTTGGGTGCATATGTTGTTATTTAGTACAAGTTTTATTTTGGATTGATTGGGATTGTTTTGGGTCAATATGGTTAATTTGGACCATTAAGGCCATTTGGGGTCATATTGGACTAGTTTTGATGCTTAGGGTCAAACTTGTCAAAAGTTGGAAAAAAAGTTGCAAAAGTTGTCATTGTTGTCACCTAAAAGTTGCATTTTTTGTTTGGGAAGTTAGGAATTAATTTCAGGTTATGGAATGAATGTAATTGAATAAATATGATATGTACACATGAGTTTCAGGGTTGGAGAAGATCTAGAATGAAAAACACTTCATTTTGAATGCTTTCCCTTGCATGTTCCTATGTAAACAATCTACAATCTTTATGGTACAGCCTGGTACAGATTAGTACTACCTTGAAATCAATTGGAAAGGTGGACTATGTGTTTATAGACTATAATTTTTTTTGTTTGAATCAATTTCATTAAGTTTTGAGTGAGATGGAAATTTCATTGAGGGCAGGTCTGTAAGTTTCTTTTTCTAAAAAGTTGCAGTTTGAAACATGCATGGTAAAAATCTATACGGTCTAGTACAAACTTAAAAATTCCTTGGGAAGTTAGTCTTGTGTCTTACAAATTCTTTTGGTTTGATGCATTTTTTTGAGTTTCATGTGAGTTATGGAATTTTTACTAAGAGCGGGTCTGAGATTGGACTAATGTTTCTAGTGACCTAGAAAATGTTGGTGTGAATAATTGTCTTGTACCTAGCTAATTCATCCACTAGGTAAATTAGGGGACATATTCACATGGTTAAGTTTACTTAGGTAAAAGATTCCTTCTAGAAGGCTTAGTTGGCTTATCTAGAACTTATCTTATCTAGCTAGTATGCATCATTTCCTAGGTGATTAGGTTGTTGGTTGTCTCATGTCATAGGATCATGACATTTGTCAACATCAAATTCATACCTATCTCTCAACCTTGCCCATATAAGCAAGGGATCTCATGTACATTTGTATTCAAGCTAATCAAGCAATCAATCGATCTTGCATTGTGAAGCAAGCTTCCTTGCCATTCTCTCTCTTGTGGAAGTGGTTTTGGTCGCAACTGATCTTGGGGGTGTTGAGGAGTCACCATCAACTCCTACAGAAAATTTCATATCTTTATTTTCCACCATCAAAAAGTCATGAAAATTGGTAGAAATTTCTATTTTGAGGATATCTAAAAACCCTTTGGGGTTCAAGCCTTTAAAATTATTCATGTGTGAGGATTCAATGATAGTATGTATGACTATCCTACAAAAAACTATCAACCACCTAGTGAATGAAGGTTTTTATCAAATGATACTGTTTGAGAGGGAAAAGACAAATGTTCTGAATCCCAGAAGCCTTATAGCATTTTTCCTAACCAATATTGGAATGTCTTATACAAGAATGAAAAATAATGCATCTAATGTCCACTTAGTAGCAAAGGCCTAGGGTTGAGTGACTAAGCAGAACCTTGGATGGAGTTGATAAGAACATTGTGGATCTTTGTGTACTTGTTCAGTTGAAGTCCTTTCTCTAAATCATTTTTTCTATCAGAGCTAGAAGCTCTCTTGGAAATAATTTATTATTTTGGCTAATGTGGTTCAGTGAGATTTGATGTTAAAAGATGTCTCTTAATAACAAGAAAGATGGCAAGGGGAATCAACATTATTAAATACATTGTTTAAAGTGGCAAAGAAGCTACAGGAGGAAGAAATGGAAGCCAAGAAAGAAATCAAGTTGGCAAAGAAAAGATTATTCTAGACTACCTACAAGTCTAAAGGTAAATGTTGTCAAGTTGTGATTTCGAATAACTGCATGGATAATATTGTTTCTAAATATATGGTAGATAAATTAGGTTTGAAATGAATACACCACCCCACACCCTATTTTGTGATTTGGCTTCAAATAGGTACCCAGGTAACTATAAGTGAGCAATGAAAAGTTGAGTTTTAAATAGGAAATTATAAGGATGAAATAGTTTGTGATATTATGCATTTGGATGTATGTCACATTTTGTTTGGAAGGTTGTGGCATTATAATAGGACAACGAAATATAACAACAAAAATAACACATATGAGTTGGAAAAATATGGGAATAAATATGTATTAGTAGCCTTGAAGGATGGGTGAACAAGAATTGAAATATTTTTGTTAAGTGAGAAGACAACACTATAGTAGTATGAAGCAAAGAAAAATGAGTTAATGGTTTGAGGTAATAAATTTTGAAAACAACATGTTGTTTGAAAAACTAGTTGAAAAAGAAATGGAAGAAATTTCTTTTGAATTTTATCAAACTAATAGTGATTTTGATGTTGAAGTGGGTGATGTTCAAGAAGAAGAAGAGACAACAAAAGAAGCTATAGAGGACTCACAAATAGTCCAAAGAGAGAAGATATTCATGGAGAATAAGGAGATAGCATGGTTCTCAAGAGAAGAAATGAGAGTTGAGAATGTTGATTTCAAGGAGAATAAAAGAATGGATGAGAAATTCAAAATAAAAAATGAATGGCTGAGTGAGGTTGATGTTGGACTCAAGGAACATTGAGAGGGGGGGTGAATCATTTTTTAGCAATATTTAAATTTCAATTAAGATCTTAAACCAGTTACAACATTTCAACAGAAGTAAAGATGAAAGCACAAGAAGGAAACAATAAAAACAAAATAACACTAAGATTTTATGTGGAAACCCTATTAGGGGAAAAATCATGGTGGAGATTAGTCCACGATTTATACTTTGTTAAAAGTATGAAGAAACAAAGGGAATGTGCATGCATTCAGGCACACTGCCTAGAGCTCACTGTTCAAAATAAGGAAGGCTCACTACCTTACAAAATGTTTAGATTATAGCAAAGAGTTGAACAGAGAAAGTAGCATCTACAAATGCCTGGTTCCAGTTCTGGTGAAGCTCGTAGATTAGTTTCTAAAATTTTCAATTGATTTTGGACTTTGCTCTACTCTTCCTTAATTCGCCTCATAAAAATATTCTTCTACAAATATGAAATCACTCAAGTGTTCTTCTGATATTTACACACATTCTAACACATTCAAATACCACACACCCACACCAAAATGAGTTAATTGATCTCTTATATATATCTACTAGTAAGAATTCAATCGCTATATGTCAAATTTAGCACAATAAAAATGTTTCTCAATAGTCAGCTCAATCCTCATTAAATATTTGATATGTACCCACATAAGTTGGCCAAGCCATAGCTAGGATCCAAAACAAAATATCCAACATAAGAAACAATTAAACAATTACTCCTCATACAACCACGACATTCTATATACACTGAGTTGGCCTTCATGGATAAATAAAAAGAAAAATATTCTACTAGATCTCCTAGCTTAACCACCAATTGATGCAACATCACAAAATTTAACAATAATATAGAATAGATACTTAACATCCTTCCCCAAGATCCATAGCTCAAAATGATAATCTAGTGAAGCATACAGATCGACATACTAATTAAATACACTATTCTTCATTTTCACTTCTAGTAAAACTCTATTCATTACTTTGCCTATTGATAGGAACAAATTCTGATCTATGGACCAAAATAATGACTTAGGTTTCCATCAATGGAAACACTAGAAGCCATATGCCAACAATCTCCCCCTTTTGCATTGATGGCAACACTTAGTAAAAAATGACTAAGTGTCATAGCAAATATGATTATGTTTCCAAAGTTGAAAATTTCAAAACACAACTCCCCCTTAGAATGATAAAGCATTTTTCACTACTATCTCTCCCCATTTGACATCAATGAAAAAAATATTTTGGATCTCCCCTTTTGCTAATTCAAAATTTGAAGAAATACACCTGCTGCTCGACACAAAAAATTATCTTGTACTTATCTTTCATTTTTAGAAGAAATTTCCTCTAAGCTTCTATTATAATCCCAATGATTAAGATCAATTTGTTGTTCTCAAATGTCTAGATGAGAGATTCTAGAATTGTGATTGCCTCTTCTAATTTTTCTCCTTTCCTCAGAACATCAATTAATTGCTCCAACCTACATTTGGTTAAATCCTTCACCTTCCAAAAGGCATCCACAAGGTTGTTTCTGGAAAAATGAATTTTTGCATTCTCAGAATGCAATTCTTGAATCATTTTATTGATTGCATCATCCTAATCCTGAAACATGTTATAATCATGACCTATTTTGTTCAACTCATATTCAATCTACTCCAGCTTATCTTTGTATTTCCCAACTGCATGAGGCCAATGAAGACAATAGTTTTAGATTTTATTGGCTATATTTATGCATTGCCTCACCAAATTCATTTTTCTTTTTAGTTTGGTAAGAGATAGCCTGAAATGCTCCATCATATTGTAGAATTATTTCTTTCTCTTTTCTATCCTGAGGCTCAGAGACCATGGCATCCTTAATGCACTCAATCATCTCTTCAGGAAACACATTCTGCAAACTCTCCAAACCAATATTATTGTGCACAAAATATGTACTTAGTGTGCTCTCGATCAGGTCCTTCTCATATAAGGGTCTATCAGACCATATGTCTATAATTTTTTGCATCCCATCTTTCTCCTGAATAATCTACAATATCTTACCTTGGATAAAACACCTTCTTATTCACTTCCTTATGCTATAACTACATCTAGTTCAACTGATTTCAGTTCTTCCCTTGGAGTGTACTCATCAGATTCTTCATCTAGTATGTCCACAATCACTAGATCTTTACCTTTTCCTTCAATTTTTGGAGTTTTGTGTGTCAGAGGAGTGTAATCAACAATCTCTTGAGCTCTTTTCTTCTTCCTCTCCATCTCACTAGAAGAGGATCTAACTTCAAGAGCTCTTACTAGAATAGAAATGCTAATTTCTCCAAACTTCCTTAGCAATTCTTTAAAGAAATATTCAAACTCATGCTCACAATTTTCTAAAGTATTAGAATGTTGAAATATTTGTTTACAAACTGGTTCCTTCTCCTTCCATACAACATTATCGATTTGTGGCAAGAAATTCAGAAAATACATCACAAGACATATGACCAAGGTACCAAAATTGAAGGGGTAATTTTCCTCCTTTGTTAGTTGCACATTTTCCATCAATTGATCTTTTAACAATCCACACAGGTCAAAATCATGATCCTCCATTATCATTTTATGATATATGTAAAATGCACCTGCTGAAGTTGCACCTTCCCTATTTCTGAAAAATATTTTATATGAGATTCCATGTGCAATTTACCTTGTTATCGGATCTTTGATTGTTGAAATTATCGGAGCCCTTTGATCTCTTGTTACTCTGATTAGGGTTTCAACTTCCTTGTTCCAAATCAACTTATTTTTTGGTATATCCCCAACATTGCATAAACCAACTAGATTCTTAATCACTTCTTTTGAAATGAGATAGGGTTTATCCAAAGTTAGAAAGCCATCATTCAATCTATTCAGGATAAACCTAATGAATTTTGTGTTATCAAAATAGGGAAATTCACTCTAAATGTCCAAACTTTTGTGTTTCACACCTTCAAGCCATTTCAATTCATTGGATGACAACATATTTCTCACATCCCTAATCTTTTCACTGTTGTATTAATCTAAATTCACCATTCCTTTGACTTGCTTCATTTTCCTTTCTGTACCGAACAAGTTTCTATCGAACACCAAATTAATTGAGAATTCTACAAGCATCTGAAATACCTGATGAATTCACCATTGAAATGACTTTACTCCTTTGAGATTTTTCTGCAAAGGCTCTCCTTCTATTCTTCTTGAATGAAAGATTTCAAATGAGGGTTACAAATACCCTTTTATAATTTGCACACCTAACCCTTTTATTGCATTAAATATTTTTCCCTCAGTGTTCTGGATACTCTATCTTCTCAGACAACAATAGAAGAATTCATCTGTAGACCTTCTACTTCTCAAATTTTGGCATAAATGACCACTGATACATTTGTAAACTATTAGCACAAATATTAAAAATTTCTTGCATTCCAATGCCACTACCGACAGGGGGACAAAGGATTTTCTTGAAAAACTCCCCTTAGGCCAATATCCTGAGATCAATTTTTAGAGGAATTACTGGAACCTGCTTCTGGTGCAAGCTTATTTCCTTCATCAGTTCACTCTTCCTTACCCATTTTTTCTTCATCTAATCTCTTATCTCTTCTACAGTCACCCTTTTCCTTTATCATCTATCTATGAAATTTTTCCTTTGTATACTAGACCTCTTCTATCCATGTTTTTGTTCCTGCATAATCTTGCAATGTGACCAAATCTGTTGTAGTTGTAACATACTGGATTTCTTTGTCTAGACCACTCATTCCATTGATTTCCTTTTCGTTTGAATTTATTAGAAATATGCCCAAATCTTCCATAGGTGTAGCATTTAACATTCCTTACATTTACAAACATACTTCTACATTCAATTGACTTGCCACCAAATTTGTTGCAACTACAAAACTGACCACGAAATGCTAGAATATTTGAACTTATTTTACTTCTACACTCAGAAGCCATATGTCCAAATTTATTACAAGCAAAGTAGTGACCATTAAAGTTTTGATCATTGGGTTGTCTTACCAGATGCTTTCTACCTTTGTTCATCTTATTTCTTTTTTTTTGGAATCCTTATGTTCAGATCGAGAGCTTTCTCCCTTCTCATATCCAAGACCTCACTTTTCATTTTCATCCTTCTCTCCTTTAGTCAACTCATCAAGCTTAGCAAAATTGATCATAAAATTCTCCTTGTATTCATTTGCAGTAGTGATTTCATCTTCAAGGATAACTATTTGTCTTTTAAGTTCTTGTTCATTATTTCTGGATTGTTGTAGTTCAATCTCCAGCTAAATGAATCCACTATTTACTATGTTACATTCTTCAGATCTTTCTTTTAAGGACCACACCAAATTCTCCTCATTCTTCCTTCTCTCTTCAATCTCCTTAGTTTTCCTCATCACCATAGATCCCATCTCAATCTTTAGAGCAACATTGTCTCTAGCAAGCTTTTCACATTCTTCAATTATTTCTTTTAAGGTCTGATTCAGGTGAACATCTTCCAAGCTTTTACTTTCTTTCTACTTTAGTTGATCACATAGTTCCTTCCTCTTTTCTCTTGACTCATTGATTTTATCCTTCAATGATTGAATGAATTTTTCAGCATCCTCAAGCTTTTCTTTTAATTCCATGACTTCTTCTTTAGATTGATCAAGATCATCAAGTGCCATCAAAAGTTGTTGTTGAAAACCACCAAAATCCATTGCATTCCAAGATCCACCTCAAGCTATTAAACTTCTACAGAGGATCTAAGATCTAGTACCAATTGTTGGACTTAAGGAACACTGAGAGGGGGGGTGAATCAATGTTCAACAATATTTAAATTTCAATTCAGATCTTAAACCAATTACAACATTTCAACAGAAATAGAGATAAAAGTACAAGAATGAAACAATCAAAACACCATAACATGAGGATTTTTACATGGAAACCCTATTAGGGGAAAAACCATAGTGGAGATTAGTCCACAATTTATACTCTATTAAAAGTATGAAGAAACAATGGGAATGCACATGCATTTAGGCACATTTCCTAGAGATCACTACTAAAAATAAGGAAGGCTCACTAGCTTACAAAATGTTTAGATTACAGAAAAGATTTGAACTAAGAAAGTAGCATCTACAAATTCCTAGTTCCAGTTTTGGTGAAGCTCATAGATCAGATTTTGAACTTTTCAATTGATTTTATACTTCACTCTACTCTGCCTTAATTTGCCTCACAAAAATCTTCTTCTGCACATATGAAATCACTCAACTGTTCTTTTGATATTCACACACACTCTAACACATATCAAACACCACACATCCACACCAAAATAATTAATCAATCTCTTTTATATATATATATATATATATATATATCCGCTAGCAAGAATTCAATCGCTATATGTCGACTTTAGCACAATAAAAATATTTCTCAATAGTTGGCTCAATCCTCATTAAATATTTGATGTGTACCCACACAATTTGGCCAAACCATAGCTAGGACCTAAAACAAAATATCCAACATAAGAAAAAATTAAACAACTACTCCTCATACATCCACGACATGCCATATACACTGAGTCAACCTTCATGAACAAATAAACAAAAAAACATTCTGCCGGATCTCCTAACTTAACCACCAATTGATGTAACATCACAAAAATTAACAATAAGATATAATAGATACTTAACATCCTTCCCCAAGATCCACAACTCAAAATGATAATCTAGTGAAGCATAAAGATCGACATACTAATCGAATACTAGTTCTTCATTTTCACTTCTGGTAAAACTTTGTTCATTACTCTGCTTGTTGGTAGGAACAAATTTTGATCTGTGGACTGGAATAATGACTTAGGTTTCCATCAATGAAAACACTAGAATCCATATGCCAATAGTTGAGGTGAAGCCAAATATTTTGGAGAATAATGAAGAGAAAAGAATGTATGGAAAACCACATGAGTGGGATGAAGAAGTGAAGTATGAAAATAAAAAATATGATTTCTTTAATATACATGTTTCTTGTGCATGTAAAGAAGACAAAAGGGATGAAAGAGAAAATAAATCTCCAATTGTAGTCAAAGCTAAAGCTAGAATGAGGAGACAAGCAAAAAACCATGGATATATAGCACCTAGTTGACCTTGGCTCAAGAAGCATGTTATTGGACCAAAAAGAACAAGTGAAATAGTTGAAACAAATGTAGTTGAGATCCAACAAAAAAAACAATGCATCCATTCAAATGAACTAGAAGACAAGAAAGAAGATTCATATTTGAGATGGAACTCACATTTTCTTCCCCTTGGGAGTATAATGTAGGAGCATCCTTTTGGGTGCATATGTTGTCATTTGGTAAAAGTTTGATTTTGGTTTGATTGGGATTTTCTTGGGGCAATAAGGTCAATTTGGACCATTTAAGGCCATTTGGGGTCATATTGGACTAGTTTTGGTGTTTAGGGGAAAACTTGTCAAAAGTTGCAAAAGTTATCATTGTTGTCACCTAAAAGTTGCATTTTTGTTTTGGGAAGTTAGGAATTAGTTTTGGGTGAAGGGAATGAATCTAATTGAATAAATATGAGATGTACACATGAGCGCTAGGGTTGAAGAAGATCTAGAATGAAAAACACTTCATTTTGCATGCTTTCCCTTTCATTTTCTTGTGTAAACAATATGTAATCTTTATGGTACGACCTGTTACAGATTATTATGGAATTGAAATCAATTGGAAAGGTTGAAGGTGGGTTTTTTATATTTTATATTTATTTTTAATCAATTTCATTATGTTTTGAGTGAGATATGGCAATTTCATTGAGGGTAGGTCTGTAAGGATTTTTCTAAAAAGTCATAGTCTAAAACATGCATGGTATGGATTTGTACAGTATAGTACGAACCTGCACACACCTTTGGAATTTATTTCTATGACTTATCTTACAGTTTTTTTTGGTTTCATGCATTTTTGTTGGGTTTTGTGTGAATTATGGAATTTTTACTAAGAGCAAGTCTAAGATAAGACTAAGGTTTCTAGCAACCTAGAAAATTTCATATCTTTATTTTCCAGCATCAAAAAGTCATGAAAATTGGTAGAAAGTTCTTTTTTAAGGATATATAAAAACTCTTTGGGGCTCAAGCCTTTAAAAGTTTGCATGTGTGAGGAATCAATGACAATGTGTATGACTATCCTGCAAAAAATTGTCAACCATCTAGTGAATGAGGGTTTTTATCAAATGATATTGTTTGAGAGGGAAAAAATCAATGTTTTGAATCCCAGAAGCCTTGTAACATTTTTCCTAACCAATATTGGAATTTATTATACAAGGATGCAAAATAATGCAACTAATGGACCTAGTAGCAAAGGCCTATGGTTGAGTGACTAAGTAAAACCTTGGATAAAGTTGATAAGAACTTTTTGGATCTTTGTGTACTTGTTTAGTTGAAGTCCTTTCTCTGGATCAAGTTGTCTTGTGCATTCAACATGAACTCCATGAGGAGTTACCAAACCCTGAGGAAGATAAGGAATATAATATTAAGGATGTGCTCCTCAAGGAGGAGCAGCAAGAATTGATTGATAGCATATAGAGGTAGGTTGAGAAAGAAAAGGATTCTTCTTCACAAGTGATAGGAATATAATAAGTGGTAAAAGAGAAACTAGAGGATGCTTTGAGAATAGAGAGGCATATGTTTACACCAATAGGAGATCCTAACAAGTTGAATCTAAATCTAGAGAATAGGTAACAAGTTGTAGTCCAACCTTTGAGTTGGAAAGTTATGATGGTGGAAGTGGAGAAGACCAATCTTAAGAAGAAGCCTAGAACCCTCCTTTCTACCAAGCTTAATGAAGCTAGAGAGATGATTGTATATATTGCAACTCCAATGGTTGACAAAGATGACACAAAATCACAAGAATATAATTATCAAATATCAACTGTCAACTTGGGAAAGTAAACAAAAAGGGACTAGATGTCATCCTTGGATTTAGTGGTGGATTCAATGAAATTAAGGATGAACAAGGATAATAAAATGAAAGATGAGCTTAAAGCTCAAATAGAACAAATGAAAAGGTTCTTAAAAGGCTTGACTTCTATAGTGTTCGAGCAACTTTCTTTTTCAAAGGCTCATATAGTTATAAGTAGAATGGAAGTTGATGAGCTCATTGAAATGAATAAGAATTATCACATTTTTGATAGATGGGTCAAGAATCTCAAAAAGGAAATGGAAGAATTCTTGGCGTTTGAGTACTGAAATTATGAGGATGCTTGTTAGTTGGAAAAGAAATTGCAAAAGTATATTGATAAGTTGAGAGATGAAGATGAGAAATATAGAATAGTGTTGAAACAACTCTAAGAATTGAGAAGAGTCAGTACGAAAGAGCTAAATCAAGCTGCAATTTTAGGTGATGAAGACATTAGTTTTGAAAGTAAATGCATTAATATTATATCATACAGAATGAAGCTTATATCAGAACATAGATTGAGTCTACTTAAATTTCAGAAGGAGTTGTATGAGGATTCTTCTTGTTTTGAGAGCTTCATAGTCACCACCATTAGTTTGGATCTCTTGCTACTCAACATGCAAAAATTAGATACTCTCCAAGACATTCAAGATTCATGGAAGGAAAAGCTAGAAAAAGAGATTAATTTTGAAAAGGGTGAGGAAGAGACCATTTTGGATAAGTTGATAAATATCAAGGCTGATGTAAGATGGGTTAAAAATGGTATATATCAAATGGAAAAGTGTGTGACTACAACCTCAACTTGTTTTAAAAAGAAAATTAAAATTAAAACGGGTAGATGGGCCCAATATGGAGGTACTTGCCTAGGTGTTAGTTAATTTCAAGGAGTATAAGCTACAAAAGAGGATAAATTTTGAATATTTTGAAAAAGGGAATATGTTTTTTTGGTTAATTCTCCTATGAAATAGAAAGGCATAGCAATGGAACTGGAGATAATTGGAGATTAGAGTAAGAAGTTGGTTCACATTTTCTAAAGGGTTAGTTTTGTGATAATTAATTGTAATTTAGTTTGATGCTCTCTCAATTTGTGGATCCGCATGTTGGGCACACTTCTTGTTTTGCATGTGTCTCTTTTTGGAAGGAAACTAATTTTCTAAGTCTATATATTGTAAAACCTCTCTCATTTTTGGGGTCTAAAAATTGAAGTAAAGATTGGAGGTCCAATAAAATAGGAACTATTAGAATTTTTTTGCATTTTTGCATTTTCTACATTAGTTTCAGAGAGTTAGTTTGAAGAGATCTTGAATATGTACACCAATAAATCTTGTTGGGTTTGTGAAAGTTGTGACTCAATCAAATTCAATAAAATCAACCAGATTCAACCATCTTTGAATTATTCTCTTGAATGGTATTTTTCTTGTTATCTATGATTTTTGATTCTCTAAAAGAGTAAAATTTATCTATTATGAGTTTAAGTTACAATGAATGGAATGAAACCTACTTTTAATCTTGCACAATGAATGAATATGACTATTTTAATTGCAAGTTTATTTATTCTATAGTTTTCACAAATACTCTTTGAATAATAATGAATCTAGTTAATTTGATGAATATGCATTCTTTATTCCTTGTGTATCCTAACCTATATTTTGACCTTTCTTTGAATAACTATTAGTTTAGTTTAATTAATTAAATACTCCAATTTGTGATAAATTACTAGCGATGCCCTTGAACATTACAATCATATATACCACTTTGTAGGACATCATAGTTGTGACCCAACTCCCAAGACCTTGGACAGTGATTGATTTCATGACCATTCATCTTTATAGGAGAGTTAGAATAGTTTATTTCTACCTATGTTATGTGTGCTAATTTTTTATCAATAGAATTAGCACTAGAGGAGGGCCTCTTTTTAAAAACACAAACTAGAGCATATAGGATCCTTTGCACCTAACAGGTTCGAGTGAATACTTAGATCTACTACTTGAAAATGACCTTTCTTTGAGCTAATATTTCCTACCAGACGTAGAAAAAACCGTAGGAACATAACCACATCACCAAGAACCCCACCAATAGCAACGCCACTATCTCCACCTAATTCACCTCCACTAATGGTGTTCTTCATGAAAAACCACTCACCCATGGGAGTCATCCTTAGTGATTTTCATGAAATTTCTAATAACCTAGAGATATTTTTCCCAAAATACATTCATGGAGAATCTTGAAGTATAGAAGAACACATACAAGCATTTAAAGATGTTAAATAAGAGCCTAAATAGAACATCAATATGTAGTGTGTAGTATGTTCCCTTATTCACTAGGAGATATGACTTACAATTGGTACCTAAGTTTACCAGTTAGATCTATCACATGTTGGAAGGATTTGCAAGATGCATTTATCAATCAATTATGTGTCTATGTAGACCCAACTATCATGTATCATCAATTTTCCACCTATAGGAAAGAGAACCACTTATATTATTTAACACAAGGTTTCAAAGTATGTATAAGATATTGTAGGAACCTTAAGTTATCATAGAACATGTAGCAATACAGTAATATTTGAGAGCTTTAGATCCACTAACAAATCTCTTTCTAAAAACAACATATACTAATACAGAGACTGACATATTAGCTAAATTTTACCACTTTCCTATCCAATTACAACAATAGATAACTCTTTCACCAAGAGGTATAGAAGGAAATTTTCCTTCACTAGGATATTCAGAATGTCCAACCAAATGATAATATTAAACCAGACCATCACCTACAACTCTCCATTGATGAAAATAATATGTGGAATGTATAATTCTTCCTACATTCCTCAACCTATTAATCAAATACTTTCATTGGCCATGTTACATTGGTCTAGCAACAAAAAAGAATATTCCCAAGCACATACTACAACAATTCATAGAGGTAACTCCTTTTTTGAACAGCATGTAGGGAATAATCCTCAAGAAAATCTATCATAAGTATCACAAATGGGTCAGCCTAGAACAGATGAAGGAAATGAAAAAACCTCTCAGCTCTCATCTAAGATATAGACCCTTAAGAAAACCATCTCACAAGTTACAAATGAGCTGACTCAATTCAAAATTAATCCTCCTAAGACACAAAAATAAAAGATGGTTGAGAATAGAGAGGAAATCAGTAGGAAAGATTCCTCATAAGCTTATGAGGTCAGATTTTTATTCACAAATTAGAGATATCATTAATTTGTTATCAATGGCCTTCAGTAAGGTAGAATCCATAACTCATGAGTCCTAGATGTTTTATTTCATTCATGTCATCTTGAAAGGGGAAACATTCCTAGACTAGGGAAAAATTAATTTAGATCCTATTCATGCAAAAATTACTACTATCAAGGATACAAACCAATTCTTCATGTCATCATATGTGGTTTATAAATGGCAGCCAAAGTGGGTAACTTTTGGGAATAAATACAAAGATAATTAGAGGGGAAGGCCCAAGGGAAAGCAAGATTTGAGAATTTTATACCAAAATTAAATATGAGGAGGTTAGGAAACACTTCAAATGGGTTAATGATGCATTTTTGTACCCAATAATCAAACAACTTACTAGAGATGTGGGATTCAAGATGACCAAGGAGGTAATGGCCTTAGTGAGAAAATGGGGACAATGGCTCATTCAAAATTCCCTAAGTCTACATATAACATAAGAATGTTTTGGTTTGATAAGGAACCACTTTTTCTTTTGAAATATTGCAACAACAGACTACTCTTGATTGAATTTTCTAGATAGGTGATAGATGTACACTTAAATTTCTCCAACAAACATAAGGTAGGGGGGTTGAAGTAACCTATTCAATTTGGATACTACTCATGCCCATCTACCATAACTGCCAAGATAGCTACTAAGGAGTTGTAAGCCCTTAATTTGAAATAATACATAGAAAGGGATGAATTTGATCCAAAAGGAAAAATGAAGGCCCTTATTGCCTCTATGTTCCCATATCATTACCCCAACATTGAAGAATTTTGGGAAGACCTCCAAGATGACTTTGAGGTCAGGAAGTGAAAGTACATTTAACCATCTTCTAGATGAAGTAATTTGGTATCAAAGATGATATTCTAGAAGGGTTATTAGATGAGAGTCATACCTTGGACCTAATGTATGACATTGAGAAGGTGGGTACAAATGTTCTAAACCCAATTGATTAGTCAAATAAATATCCCTTTATTGATGAAATTTTAGAGAAAATGATAGATATAAGTAATGCATGTGTGGAGGTTAGGATGAAGAACTACGGAGGCAATGAAAGCTCATCTAAGAGAAAGAAGTATTCAACAACAAAAAATTCTTCCTCATCCATACCGATTGAGTAAAAGAGGTATAAGAGGAAGGAGAAAACATTTTCTCAAGGAATTGAAGAGATAGGACCCATAATAGAGAAGGTAGTCGAAGCTTTGAAAACAACAAAAAATATTTATAAGGTTTCCATTGTGGGATTATTCACAAGACTTTGGGTGATGTTGATTTCCCAAGTCCATCCAACTAAAGAGACAACCACAATTGAACCTACCCCTATTGCTACAAAAGTTATAGAATCAATGCAAGAGGTTGTAAAGGAGCCTCGAGTTATAGAAGTAGTAGACATCTTCAATGTCCCATATCCCACTCCTTTGGAGATAAAATAGCTACTTTAAGAGCATGAAGAGCATCAAAATCATCAAGTGGAAAAAACACTTGAGTCTTCTATTGGCACACATACTCAGAAGCTAAATATGGTAGAAGACAACTTTTGAAAATCAAGAGGATTAAGGAGAAGGTACCCATGAACTCCATGAGGAGTTACCAAACCCTAAGGAATAGAAGGATGAGAATATTAAGCATGTGCTCACTAAGGAGGATAAACATGAATTGATTGATAGCATGTACAAATAGGTTGAGAAAGAAAAGTATTCCTCTTTGCAAGTGATTGCCACATAATAAGTGGAAAAAGAGAAATCAAATGAGACTCCAAGAATAGAGCAACAAATATCTACCCCAATAGGAGCTCCTACCTGGTTGAAGCTAAATTCGAAGAAGAGACAAGTGGTAGTCCAACCTTTGAGTTGGAAAGACATGGTGATGGAAGTGGAGAACACCAAGCATAAGAAGAAGCCTAGAATCTTCCATTCCAAAAGGCTTAATGAAGTTAGAGATATGATTTCAAAAATTGCAACTCCAATGGCTAACAAAGATGATAGAGAATTACAATCATCTGACTATAAGCTATCAACTATCAACTTGGGGAAGAAAAAAAGAAGGGACTAGCTATCATCCTTCAATTTAGCGGTTGATTCAGTTAAAGAAAGGATGAACAAGGATAAGAAAACTGTATGGGAGAGAATTTGTACCCCTTCCGCAAATTCCCCTTTCATACATCCTCACCTTAGAAAACTAAATCCAAAGGAAAAATTCCACATTATCTAGCTGACTTCCTTCCACTTGGCATTTTTCCTTTGTGTCGGTAGAAGAATATTTTTTGGGGATGTGCACATGATGCAGAGACGTCCACATGGCACACTTACATCCCTGACGGATTCCTACATTTGAAGTTGGTAGAGGCATAACACTTTCTATTGGGAACAATTTGTAATTTTCCTCTTCAACCAACTGACCCTAAAAATGGTAGATTCTTCCCTCTTCTCCATCAAATTCATCTATCTTCAATTCATTTTAATCCTCTTAGCATTCAACTCATCTCTTTTTTCATTCTCAAGCAATCCAACTTCATTTTTCACTCTAAAGCAACACTTGAACACTCCATAAACTTCATAAAGCAAGTGTGAAGCAAGCCATTACAATGTGGGCTTGAGGTTCTATGAGACCTCCCTTCATTTTAGTTGAGGTTGTGGTGAATATTCAAGTCTTCTTTCTCCTCCATTGGCTAGTGAGCTCTTGGTGGAGGTGGTAACATTTCACTCCTCTCCTTTGTGATTTGGTTGAGTAGCTCTTTACTTTTTTGTAGTGTTATTTATGTTCCTTCCTTCTTTACTTCTTTATTGTATATTTCTCTATCATTGCTATCTGGTTGTCCATGGAGGTGGAAACACCAAAACTACGGTTTAACTAAGGTAGGACCCTATACATCCCAAGCAAATTTCCCCTCTTTCTTATGTGTAGGTGGACATGCTTTTGGAGCTAGCTACCGAGTTGGTGCCTTGGTGAGATTATCTTCATCATTTTTTCTCTCATATGTCTGCTTTATCATATGTATTTGTATTTCTCATACTTTATAAATTTGTTTTACTCATTTAGGAGTCATTATCTAGGCTATCAACTTGTTTTCTAGTGGTTCATATTGTATTCTTTATCCTTTGGTCATACGGACTCCAGTGAACCTAAGAGACACCAGTGCATTGCGTTGTCATCCTAGAACCATGCTTTCTTCCTTGGGTAGAGAGATACCTGAGGTATAGTATTGAATCCAAAAACGGGCTTGCCTAGCCTAAATTTGGATCTTGGGTCTGCAAAGTGATTGAAGGGAATTATAGTCCTCATCATTCTTGTCCCTCATTTCAAAGCATCCCTTTAGAGTGAGGTAAGTTAGGGCAACCTCCCACTCTCAGCTCTCTGTGACCTAGGGCCTTGACATGGTTGGTCCCCCTCTCTTACATTTTTGGTGAACCTGATGTGAACCATTTTGGTTTCATCTTGTAGTACTGAAAGATCCTTTCCTCGTGTTCTAGGAGTGTTGTAGGTGTGTTTGTTGTGGGGATTCTCACCTCGCAACCCAACCTATGAACCCTAGTAAGTGTAGTTGGAAGGTTTCAAAAGTGTTGCATAATGAAACCTTAATTGGGTCACTATCCTATATTGCGACCTTTGGGGGCTTTGTGAGAGTGTCATTTAGTGCATGTGATGGCCTCTTTCCTACATCAACCTATCCCCTCTATGTAACTTGTGAGCAATGATACTAGTATAACCTTCACCTCATAAGATCTGTCAATGGGATTTAATAGGGAACCATCACCTCTTTATATCCCTATGCAAATCAATGGGAACATTGTAGCAGGTGTTCTTGTTGACCCGATGTCTTAGGTGAACATTATATCCAAGGAGATCATGTTAATTAACTTCCTACAAAAATATAGGTATGATGCACTTGTGAGCACCATTCACACGCACAACAGACTTTTTGTACCTCCTCTAGGTAGTATTATTTTGTCGATTTTGGTTGGACCTAAATCCAAGAATTTTTTGTTCAACATAATCCCCTGGATCTAAACTCTTTAAAGTGAAGTTGGGTATCCCTTGGTTAGTAGGTATGAATATAGTAACCTCGATTGCGTATAAATGTTTAAAATTTATCCACAAGGGTTCCATGCATGTGATTCATGAAACTGATTATAAACTACCAATTGCCCATGGTGGTTACTCCTTGGATTACTCTTGGATTGCACCCTTTGGTCCTCTTTTTCCTAGGAAGGACCTTTTGTACCGAACTTATCAAAATTACAAGATATGGTGCTTAAACCAAGAGTGAGATACCCTCCATCACCCTATGCTATTTCACATAGGGCTTGCTTAAAAGCTAATAGTGATGTCGCCAAGGCACGTAAAAGGGAAGAAGATAAGCAATCTTGAGATCCTCCTTCTTCCTCTTCCATTGTTTATTTTGATTCTCCTTCTTGCCCTATTGTGGTGCCATTAGATTTAGTTCCACATCTGTGAGATAATCATGTGGTGCCCACTTGGCGAAATCCCATGCATCTCACGTTTAAGCTTCCTATTAAACCCACGGAGCCTAGGCCCATTTAGTATAGCTAGAAGAAAGGCGCCCATGGGGAATATTCTATGTCTTTGCCTCTGTGGCCTTCTACTACTTCTACTCGCAAGGCAGTAAATGGGAAGAGGCCCACTATTGAGGCATTAGAGCTGACTCCCCCCATTGTTGCTCAACCTGCTCCTACTCTTGTTCAAGAGCATATCCCTCTACTAGAAACAACTATGGTGGACACTCCCATGGCTAAGCAAGATTCTTCCACTCCTTTTCAACCTCCGATCTCCAGTTCAAAGAGTCATAGAAACCACCTTGCATATGAGAGCAAGCGCTAGGGAAAGGATCTTGTGGCTAAGCAGGCCACCTTGCAAAGGAAGGAAGAGGAGATGGATGCCCCTACTTTAGGGCCTCCTAATGTGTCCTCCTTTTTCCTCCTCTCTACTTCCATTCAACCTAATTCAATGTTGCTCCTGGATCCTATTGTGAATTTTCCTGACCCCAAAAAGGTGTAGGTGTTCATCACTCCTTCAGCAAAGCCACCCTTATTGACATCCCTTACAAATTTCCCTCCTTTTCCAAAACCTGTGGATATTCCCAGCACTTCAGAGGTATCTGCTACAATTTTCTCCTCCTCCTCTTCCTCCACACCTCTTGCCTCATCTATGAGGAGTTCACATCCCTCGACAGAGTAGAAGGTGGAGGGTGGTTCTTCCAGCAACAAAGGATGTAAGAGGAGCCCACCTTCTCTGAAAGGTGGCCCTGTGTTGGCTTGTTCTGTCCTAGTAATGGAATCAACCTCGACTTCCCCTGAGTTTGTCACTGCCCCCAAATAACTCGGTGAGCCTAGTGGTGAATCTCAGGCACAACCTTTGCCATTCGTTGAGGTATCACATGGCACTCCAGTGAAGTGCATGTTTAACTCTCTGGATGAAGTTCTAAGCTTGTTGGTGATCTTCACAAAATCACTGACCATAGCTCCACAAGAGCCTAGCAGAGAAGACCTCGCAGGGATTTCTTCCTTAGCCCTTATTGCTGGAGGGTTAGAAGCTCCTCCTCTTAACATCCAGCCACTACAGCCTCATCCTCCTTCCCCTTATGAAGATCTAGATTGGGAAGCCGATGACCTCTTGTTCAATCAGTGTTAGGGGGATGCCTTTTCTTTATCTTTAGATTAGATGTGTGTGTGTTGTGATGTGCTCCCCCATACTTGTGTTATATGTTCCTAGATGATCCTTGTTAGCCTTGTTGGTCCTTGGATATAGATGTGGTTTTTGTGTCATAAACCTTCTACTATTTGTATAATCATTCTTCCATGTGTGTGATCGATTTTTGGAAAATTGGGGATGATGCAAAGTGTTGGGGGCATTTAGGCTTCCCTTCCATGTTGACCTAATTTTTTATTTTTACTTTTTCTTCTAGTACATTCTTCACATGGTCTAATGTAATAGGGGGTTGATGATAGTTTATTTTATATACTATTATTATACTTATATATATATATATATATATATATATTTATGAGTAGTTCTAACTCTGAAATATCATATCACCGCTTTACCCTTTGTCTTTGATGAATTTGTCTCTTTTTTTTCCTTTTATCTTTCTATCCTCTTTGATTGAGTTGTCCCTTTCATGTGTGAAAATGTCACCACTTTGATTTTTAGAAAACACATTCATTGCCAACGAACATTTTCTCAAAAATCTTAGCAAATTTTTTCAAAGAATTGCATTCTTGACTTGGACCCCTAATAGAATGTGTTTCCTTCATCATGGGTTCAAAAAGAAAGGAACTTGAGAACATTCCTTTGAGAAGGAAGCAACTTTGACCTTTGCTATGAAAGGGGGCATCTTCTTCCTTTCAAATTCCTTGATGAAGTGAACATCTTTCAAAAGGATTCCTTGATGATGAATCAAATTGAGAAGCAACATCTCTTCCACACTTTTAAAATAGTGTTTCCCTTGAGTAGACCCCTTCAAAATATGTCTGACTTGTTGATGGTTTGTGTGACTATCCACTTGCTTCAATGGCCACTTTCGGACATGTTCTATCTGTAGGTAAACATGTCGTTTTGCATGTGCACCTATGAAGCTGATTTCTGACTCTACGAAGTCCCCTTTCTTTCTAATTTACCTTCATGTGAGAGATATTGGAGGACACCTTCCTTGCAGGTCTATAGGCCTATAAGGAATTGTCTTTGGGCTTCCTCCATGTGAGATATCTTGGGGGTCAGTCCCTTGCAAGTTTGTGGGTTTGTAAGTTGCTTTTTCTAGGTTTCCTTCATGTGAGAGATCTTGGAGGAAACCTTCCTTGTAGGTTTGTGGGTCTATAAGGAAATTTTTCTAGGTTTCCTTCATGTGAGAGATCTTAGAGGACACCTTCCTTGTAGGTCTGAAGGTCTATAAGGAACTTTTTCTGGGTTTCCTTCATGTGAGAGATCTTGGAGGACACATTCCTTAATTTTTGGGGCTTCCTTCATGTGAGAGATCTTGAAGGTTTCCTCCTTGCAATTCTATACGACTATAAGACACTTTCATTCTACAACTTCATAGTTTTGTGGGGCTATGGAGTCCTTTGCTTTCCCTGTGCTTTCGAGCTTGCCAAATTGTGGTCTACTTCCTCAATGATTCAGGTATACATTTCCAACCCTATTCACTCTTTGATCAACTTTTCCAAAGCACTCATTAGTATTCATGCTCACTAAAGTGGGGGAAAAATGTATAGGAACAAATTTTCACCCCTTGTACAAATTCCCCTTTCATACATCCTCACCTTAGAAAACCAAATTTGAAGGAAAAATTCCACATATGTTGGTTGACTTCCTTCCACTTGGCATCTGTCCTTTGTGTCGATAGAAGAATATTTTTTGGGGATGCACACATGCCATGCAGACATCCACACAATGTGCTTACATCCCTGATGGATTCGTGCGTTTGAAGTTGGAAAAGGTGTAACACTTCCTATTGGGAATGATTTTTAATGTCCCTCTTTGACCAACCGACCCCAAAAATGGAAGATTCTTCCCTCTTCTTCAAATTCATCTATCTTCACTTCATTTTGATCCTCTAAGCATTCAACTCATCTCTTTTTGCATTCTCAAGCACTCCAACTTCATTTTTCACTCTCAAGCAACACTTCAATGCTCCATTGCAACAACACTCTGTCAACTCTACAAAGCAAGTGTGAAGCAATCCATTGCAGCATGGGCTAGTTGAGGTTTTACGAGACCTCCCTTCATCGTAGTTTATATTGTAGTGATTGTTGAAGCCTTCTTTCTCCTACATTGGCTAGTGAGCTCTTGGTGGAGGAGGTAATGTTTCAATCCTCTCCTTTGTGATTTGGTTGAGTAGCTCTTTACTATTTTGTAGTGTTATTTGCATTCCTTCCTTCTTTTCTTCTTTATTGTATATTTCTATATTGTTTCTATTTGGCTATCTGTGGAGGTGGAAACACCAAAACAGAGGTCTGACTGAGGCAGGCCCCTATACAGCCCCAACAAATTTCCCCTCTTTCTTGTGTGTAGGTGGACATGCTTTTGGAGCTAGCTAGAAAGTTGGTGCCTTGGTGAGATTATCTTCATCATTTTAGCTCTCATCTATTTTCTTTATCGTATCTATTTATATTTCTCGTACTTTATAATTCTATTTTTCTCATTTAGGAGTCATTAGCTAGGTCGACAGCTTGTTTTTTGGCAGTTCATATTGTATTCTTTGTCCTCTGGTCATACTGATTCCAAAGCACCTGAGGGACACCAGTGCATCACGCTACTATCCCAGAACCACACTTTTGTCCTTAGGTAGAGAGCTACCTGAGGTATAGTATTGAATCCAAAAACTAGCTCGCCTAGCCTAAATTTGGATCTCAGGTCTGGAGAGTGATTGAAGGGCATTATAGTCCTCATCATTCTTGTCCCTCATTTGAAAGCGTCCCTTTAGAGTGA